>JAPWLS010000773.1:0-25462 GCA_028551675.1 Tineola bisselliella
TAAAAAAATATTTACACTAATGTAGTTTATTTATTATGTATAAAGTAATATCGGCGCAATAAAAACTATTTCTTCTGTGGGCTTATCACGACTTTAGTCTGGCTTTCGAATCGAGCTGTCACAAGTAAAACGGATCCGTTAGCAATCGGGATCATGAATTTTTACTAACGATTAACGAGCAGCAGCAATCTATCAAATGAACGAAAGACGAACTAACGACGAGACGTTCGAAAATT
This sequence comes from Tineola bisselliella, assembly GCA_028551675.1. NCBI lineage: Eukaryota > Metazoa > Arthropoda > Insecta > Lepidoptera > Tineidae > Tineola > Tineola bisselliella. The sequence continues at coordinate 237 of JAPWLS010000773.1, forward strand.
AACAAAAAGTATCTAAAATATTGTAGTTCCAAATCCGCGCGCGGTGGCGCTGCTCAAATTTCCATACAAATCGCTCGAAGCGAACTCGGTTCGAAACCCAGACTAAAATTCGTGATAAGCCCACAGGATTCAAATAGGACTAAAAATTTGCTAATAAAGTACATTTCCAATTGCATAAATTATTTTAATTATTTTTCCGCAATTGTCGTTAGAATCATTGTCACAGTAGGGAGAATAGTAAGCTAGCAAACAGCTACGATAAATGTTAATTATTATGATGCCAAAGCGAGTAGCACCTGAGGTGGCAGCTGCGAGCAATTAACTGATAATCACTTCAATTTCGTCGGATTATACGCGTTAGGCTCAACAGTAATCTGCCGAGTTCACAATTATTTTCATTCGCGTGGGTAATTGTTTAGTACAGCCAGCAAAATTGTTTTCGACAAACACCTATTTTTCTTCTGACGGTGTCTTGATCCAATTTTCATACGCACGTTCGCACTCAATCAAATTCGCCGTACACACAACAAGATATTTAAAAAAATGAGATTTCCTTTTTACAATTCAATTTTGAAAATCAACGTCACAGAATGACAGAGACTGGGAAAGAGGGGAAGAAGCAAAATTATTATAAATAGATTTGGCATTACGCGTACAATACAGGGGTGGCCAAGCTGCTCGCAAAAATATTCAAATTTTGAAAAATGGCTCGGACTATTAAAGAGCTTGGCCACCCCTGGTATAATATATAATACATCCCACGAAACTCAAATAAACAAATGACAGAGCAAATATTAACATAATTCTTAATTGGAAAAATCGCTGGGATTTAATTAATATTTTTGGAGGCGGATACTTCTTGACAATATAATAAATATTGATATTTACTTAGCTTATTGAAAAAATATAATAAATTGCACATACATTTCGCTAATTAAATATATTATATTGATTAATTTGAATAAACTTTCTGATTAAAATAACAATTAATCATTTAGGCTTTTTTTCGGTTTACTATTGTATTTATTAATTTTTAGTTAAAATAATCAAAAAACAAATGAAATAGCGAGCCGTAAAAGGGTTAGATAGTTAAATTATATTCGAAAATAAACTAATGACAAGAAGAATATAGTTTTTTTTGTAAACAATGACAATCATCTTGGCTGGATTACGAAATATTGAAATATTGATTATTGAAATAACAAAGTATCAATATAGAAGGTTTCAATAATAAAATGAGAAAGGAAATAAAGCAATTATTATTACATATACCTACATATTCGTATTGATCAAGGTTTATCTAAAAATAAATTTAGAGGTTAAAATATATGGAAAGTTTTAATCTTTTAAAGAGAGATACAGTCAAAATAAAGTCTTTGAAATTAGCTGGAGCACGTTCGTGAAGAATTTCAGGCATAATAGCTTAAATGTTGTACAGTCAGATTCATTATTAAGCTTTATCATCACCGGCTGCGATCTACAGGATAATGATGAGCATTTTTTGTTAATACAATATTAATGACTACGCATTTTGTTTTCCATCAACATTGCTATCACGACAAGGTTATATTCTTACATTAAATATATACTAAACATATTATCTCGGAGGTCCTGAGTTCAATACCTGGTCAAAACATGTTTCTAATTATCACAAAAGATGATATATATTTCGTTCTGCTCCTAGTTAAATGTCCTAATAATTTAATAATAAAAAGGTACCTCATGTGGGTTGCAATTTTATTTTATATAAGTATCTAAAAAATTCTAGTTCCCAACAAAATCATCTTTCCCAAACAAAACAATCCCCAACAACGATATAAATTCAGAACAAAAATATAAAACTAATTTTTGACTTTTTAGTTCGCCTCTTGTCCGCTGGGCAGTCGTGTTTTTAATTGTTTTTTATTATTATGCGAGGTACTGTTTTCGGACAAGGCATCTTAATAAATGCAGTTGAGTTCTTTTGTTTTTTTTTAGTTCGACATTTGATCGCATTTAGTTTAATATTAAGTTTAAGAGCAATTTACTGGTTAATACCTCACGTTCCTCATTTTCTTCAGAAATCTTTTGCGCTCCGCCGACGTGCGTTGCCCTGTTCGAATACAACCGAGGCGAAACAAAGGATTTAAAAGGTTAGAATAAAGCTATATAATTATGTCGTAGTAATAATGCTAACAACAAAATAATATTCACCTTTAGTCAAGTTCCCCCTTTTGTTGAGATTACTTGCGTTTATACGAATAGTAGTGTTTTGTTTTATATTACATTCTATATTTAAAAATCTAGTGAGAATTAAACAACGTATGGTTGTGTTGAAATTTTTTACTTTTTCAAAATGTACTACAATATGTCTAATTACAGTGCTATCCAGAGACTACAGACGATATTTAAAATAGGCTAGACTGCATTAAATAATTAAAATGCATGAAGGAAATAATTAAATCTACTTTTTTTAACCGACATAAAGGTTAGATTTATTTTAATTTTTCCTCATTTTAAACGGGTGTTACAAACGCCGGCGTACATTCAAACCTTGAATTAAACTTGATCTTGATATTCATCTACAGTCATTTACGTAAGCAAAGTACAGTTGTTCACGTAAATAAACTTATAAAAGTATACTAACATTGTTTGTCTTATAATAATTGGTTGTCTGGAAGAAATTATTTTTAGTGATATGAAATAGTTTATTAACATAGATACTAAACGCATGCGCTTGTTCATCGTTAGACTCTACAATAACAAAATTTGACGAGTTTCTTGTGGTCAAGCCATGGTAGAGTCTAACGATAAGCAAGCGTACACCTTTAGTGCCTATGCTAATAAACTATTTTCATTTCATTTCAATGGCTTCGGAAAGGCGTATGACGAGAAGAAGACCATAAATAAGTCGTCAATCATAGCCTCGCTAACGATAAGATCGCTAATTGCTCTATGTTTGTGTTTTTTATGTGCTAAATTGTAATACCTACTCTTAAAATATTTAGTGGACTTTAGTGTAAATTTTTATACCAAATTTTAGCGTTTTGAATTAAAAAATTAAAATTAAAAATTATATTCAAAATCGAGAGCTAGTAGTATCATGTGAATTAACAAATTGAAACTGTTCAATGTCAAAACAAAAGCCGCTGGTGAACTATTTTGCATTTATTTTCGCTATTACTATGCACTATATATCGCAATTTCGAGTTTAAAGAGGTACTTCCGAGGGTTTTTTCGTTTTAAAAAAACCCACATTAACAATAATTGGTAGAATTAATAGACCTATTTTTGTTGTAATTTTAAGTCGTGTTTTGTTTTTAATATAATTTAATAGAAAATTCTTAAGATTTACAGATAGAGTTTGTATTAATAAAAAACGTATTTTTTAAAGTTTAAATTTTATAATCATGACACGCTGTCTAATATACCAATTGTCCACTATAGACGTCACCGAGATAGCCTATACCAGGGGTGGCCAACCGGTCGATCGCGACCATTAGTCCAGTCGATCGTGGCAAGGCAAAAAATATAAATAAATAGACCAGACTAAAATTTAAAATTAAAAAAATAATAAAAATTTAAGGAAACAATCTCATATGTGATACGAAAAGGAAGTCCTAAGACTGTTCAATAAAAAATATTTTATGATTGTGAACTAAACACTATGCTGTTTCATTTAAGATTTCAAGAAGTATATAAGTGGTAGATCGCACAGGGTTTCGTTACTAAACAGTAGATCTTATGTCTAATCAAGTTGGCCACCCCTGGCCTATACTATTAAACTTTATAATGAAGGTTACAATCTGTAAAAAAATTAAATCGCTTATAAAATATTTACAACCCGAAGAATTATGGAGATGACTGTACGTGTTTATCGCCTTCCAAGGAACCGGTGCGTTTGCGTATAAAAACAACGACAAAATATATATTAAAATTCTATATGTAAATTATAATATATGTTAGGCAGGTCTTATATACCTATATGTTTATGTCAGTAGAGTGTCAAAGTCAATGGCCTTTTTGTAAAAAAAATAATATATTGTAACAAAAAATTGTTTTGTTGAGTTTTTAAATAGAAAAACAAAAAACAATCTACAAACAAATAAACAGATAAAAATAAATAGACGTCTATCCTATTTGTAACTAATAATAAAAAAAATTGAAGAAACATATAATGGGTCTGAGTGCCTTGTAATGGTGTTGCCAATAAAAATAATATAGTCTATGTACGTTATGTTTATTTATAAAATCTATCCTATTTTAAAATTTATATATTATAATAAATAAAAAAAATTGAAGAAACATATAATGGGTCTGAGTGCCTTGTAATGGTGTTGCCAATATTCTAGTATAATACGATATAGTCTATGTACGTTATGTTTATTTATAAATCTTATCTCAATTAAGTGAATTTATATAATTATTTTTGAGTAAATAAATGTCTTAAACTAACAAACAAAAACTGGACTGCGATCTATTCTAATTACGCCTTACTATAAAATTACTAAATATCTTGACTTGAACATTTTGACTGACTAAGTCAGCAAATAATATACAATCTAAGTTAACCCTTTAACTGAGTAATAGTTTTCCGATTCCTATGTTTATGATTTAATATATTCTTTCACATATTTAAAACTTAATCCCTTACTAATGTTCTAAAGAAAATATATTGATGACATTTATCAAACAAAATTACCGTATCTTAATTAAAAAACAAATCAACATAATATATTAAAAAATATTGCATATTTGCGTGATGATATTTGAAACTATCGTCAAACTAGTGAGCTGTAAAACTTAAAAAACTCTATTTGTTATTTATATATGTCCACATGTCAGTAGTGACTGAAATTGCAGCGAATCAGCTGTAATAATATAGCGTCAGCAGCAATAAACCGTAGTCGGCTTGGCCGATTAGTCGGCCGACTAGTCGGCTTATTTACAACCGACTAATCGGCTAGTCGGCTAGTCGGCCAAAGTCATAATCGGCACATCTCTAGTTCAAATATTGAATTAGTTATAAAAGTTTTTTTAATTCCATTCTTCTTCTTTTAATATTGTGTTTATATTTATATATGTGTCTTAATTTTTTTTATACGTTTTATATTCTGTAGTAGTATTGTGCAAGTAAGGAGGAATCTACCTAGATTGCTATTAGACAGATACACCTAGCTGGTTTCCCCAATTGTAGCAGAACAATCTTTAACACTGCTTCATTTTCATTGGCGAAAACTTTTATTGGCTTTTTTATTCCCATTTGTATGTATTTAGCTGCATGTTTTCCAAATACAATAAAATATAATAAATAAATAAAATATCTGTACATTATTATTATGCGTATGTGTTTTTTCTCGTTTTTTCAATTTATGTTATTCTTGATCTGTACCTATTTCTTCCGTATGTAACCTTTTTGCTGGTCCTAAAGGTTAACTGGCAGAATTAAATTCTCTTTTTGAATGTAGTGCAATAAAGTTTTAAATAAATAAATAAAATAATAAAACAACGGAATGCAATCCTATAAACAATCACTACAACATTAATATTTTTTACTTGGCATAAATTAATAGTCAGTGGGACTTATTACCGGTTAAATTGACGTCAAAATATATAAGCAATTAGGAATAACCCCGCTCGTAGTTGCTCCATTAAATTCTGTTTTGTAAACAAAGTATTTATCTTTTGTTCGTGTCAAATATATTTTTAGTATCAGATTGAAGTTTAGACTTGATTTTCGGGATAATCTGACGTAACTTCGATGGAATCCAAAATGTGAAGAGAAAAAAACTTTTAAAATATAAAATACGTGATTAGGTTAAGAAAGAATGGTAGAGTTGTGGTTTTAAACTATTATAAACTAGCTGTTGCCCCCGACTTCGTTCGCGTAATAATGAAGATATAAAAAGTAGTTATAGTGACATAATTACCATAGTTAGATATATACTATCGCGAAATTTTTTTTGTAGATATTATTATATATGTTCTTTAATATTGTAGAACATTTTTTTGTTCTATCATCAGTATTTTTCGCAGAGCATGCGATGAAAGACATTTTATGGCAATTTTTGGCAACCTTGGGTTACATTATTGCAGTTTTAGAAAGGATCCTTATTTTTTTCTATAATTTATATATCCTATATTGATCAGTGATAATGTAGCATTCGCATGGAGAAAGAATTTTTGAAATCGGTCCAGTGGTTTTTGAGCTAATTCGTTACAAACATACAAAAATACAAATCATTCCTCTTTATATTATTATTAGTATAGATTACTATAAATCAATTAAATAATAACAAAAATAAATTGCTATTAATTCCGGTTTTGACATTTCTGTCCTTGTTAATAATTTTATATTATTATAATTTTTGCAACAATCCAGTTGGAGGTACATTCTATCATAATTTAATCCGACGTTCTAATAGTTGTGCGGTGATCGTAAACCGAATATTTAAAATCAATTACCTTGTTCTAATGAATTGTTATTAACATATTTTCTATGTATTCACGTAAACGGATATTCCTTTTAGTCACAGTCTTTTAAGTAGAAGTGATTTACTCAATAATTCGTTATAATAACACTTCGATATGGAAAATTACGTTACAACGACTTGTAGAGTCTAGGAACAGGTTGTTTTTTTAATTGAAGTTATCTATACAAACAGCATTCCAATTATGAAGATTATGAATCACGATGGTATGGAATCTTGAGATGGATTTGAGACATGTTTTATAACGAACTTTTTCTGCAGGGTCCAAATATACAAAGAGTGACATAAAGCGGCCATTCTCAAAGTGTATTCCGCAGAGCCCTATGACGAAAATACTGGGAAAAACCTGCCTCCCTTATAATCTATAAGGTTACATCTAAATATTCCCCACATAAAATTTAAAAACAATAAAACATACATAATTATATGTATGTATAAATATGACATTGCAATATGATTATTAATAAATACATGTAAATCGGTTTTAAATTATTTTATGGCTTTTTCCTTAGCCAAAAAAGTTTGAGAACCGCTGGCATAGAGCAATGCCTAAATCAGATAGGACTAGAAAGTACTTTTTGTCCAGTGATTAGTGTGCCAATATATTTATTAAAGAGAAGCTACAACTACCATTCTTAAATATTCACTTGACATTGTTTTTAGTTAATTATTTTATAAATTCGTGACGTTCTTTTTAATTGTCTTCCGCTTGATTTTAAAAGCTATCTTTTCTTTTTAAGACCATATCTGTTGGCGCTCGCAACCTGCTTTTGAATTTCAAATATTGCAGATATTTTCCAATACAGTAATGCCCCACTTTACGCGAGGGATACGTTCCGGAAAAAATCGCGTTAACTGAAATTCCCGCGACCATAGAGAAGTTGATGACTACATTATGTTTATACGCACTCTTTCGCGTAATTTAATAATAAATTTGAATTTCGCGTTATAGTGAAACCGCGCATAACGGGGTCGCGTAAAGCGGGGTATTAATGTATATTTGAATCCTCGCAAAAGAAAAGCCCACTGTTTCCTTTACAATTTTATTGGGACTGATTGACATTGACAATTTTTTATAAAATTCAAAAGAAGCTTGCGATATACAACAACATCCATTAAAAGTTTCTTTGAAATAATACTATAAGTTTATTTTTGTATATAATGCAATGTCTGAGTGTGGAGAATATTATTAGCTACTTAACCTTTCTGTTTTTCAGTATTTGTTAATTAGTGAACCGGTTCTATGACGTTGTGGTCACAAAAGTTGAATCTTTGTGGAGACTGGCACAGGTTTTGTAATGCAATTAGTTTTTTCACCGAGGCCGTTCGAGCCGCACGCAATCCGACGCGTATTCCAATAGAAATATATTCACATTTTAGTGGTCTAAAGTGATTGTGATTGATTTATCGTGTTTTTTATTTATTTATTTATTAAGTAGATGATATATGGTAAGTTTAACAGTCGAAGTTACTATTTAAATAATAATTTTTAAAAATAATTTTCTCGAGCTTTAATCCCTGTGAGATATATCTAGTAGTGACTTAAATAATTATTGTTTTGATTTGGTATTAAAAAAATATTATTATTCATTTACGATGGAATAGATTTAAAATACTTTATGCAACTTATTATTTGCGAATATTCTAATTCCAGTTTTATAAATTTATAATAATAAATAATTGCGGTAATTTACTCGTATTAGGTACTATAATATATTTCCACTGGATCCACATAATAATACACCGGTGTTTTTTTAATAACATATTTTGTTATTAAGCATAAATTTTATTGATAAAAAAATAATATGCCTACTTAATTACGTCTCAAATATAATATTAAGCAAAAAAAATTCTTACAAATAACTTATACATATTGAATGTATTTTTTGTTGTCTCTGTGAGTAGTGGGTTTAAGAAGAACGGTTTATTGTTTTAATAAATATTAAATCTAGGAATAAAACTCATACGTAGGTATATTGTTCCTTCTTCCCAAGCTTCGTCCTACGTGATTGCAAATTGAGATATCTATCAAGTCGTATTTTAATATGTTAAAAAGTAAATATTAGTTTCTGGTTTGGTTATTACATCGCCGGGTCCTATTAATATTTTTAAAACTAACATTATCTCAATGGTTTTTTACATACTCAATACAACAACAATCTACATAAACAAACTATGCACAATAACATATTTAAAAGGCTATAAAATTGTCATTTTGTAGATTCCACCATACCTAACGTGACCATACGTCCCGTTTTAAACGGGACCGTCTCTTTTTACGGTTCTCCGTCCCCGTGTCCCAGAAAAAAGCTTCGGGACGCAAAATTGTCGCGTTTTCCAACGTCTTTAACTACATCACGTTGCAAAAAGTAACCGAATGGAATAATCTAAGATAAATTATAAACAAAAGCCAAGAATTTTATTCTTACTTAAAATCATCACCAGCTGTATTAAAACAAATTTATTCCTTTGAAAAATATAAAAATAACTGAGTATTTGTATAATTACTTTTTAAATTTGTAATAAACACTATTTTGATAAATAAAATAAAATTTAATAAAAAGGTTTTTTTTCACCCGTTTTGAGTAAAAAAATAAATGGTCACTTTAACCATACCCATGGAGCCTAGTTCTATATTATTATCGCACGTTTGTGGCAAATAACCATCGTTAGTTTGCGTAATAAATAGCAGACAAATAGGCCAACACCTCAGGAATTGATAGTTCATAAAACGAAGAGAAGTCTCCTGGGGAAATTCCAGCACAAACAATGCACACTTGACCTGAACATACGAGAACAATAGACTACACAACTATTACGAGATGATATATATCTATACCGCTTATTATATATGTGTAATTGAGATTGTTTATATCCTGTAAAATATAATGTATAATAATAACATAAATTCAGACAAGGAATGTGTAGTCATTAAAAAAAGTCGGACAGACATATTTTAGACTTTACATGTTATCTTGATGACACGTAGTGGTTACTAACTTTATATACATTGTATTTATTTATTAAGATGCTTAACACTAGATTTACCAGCTTAAATATACAATATAAAATAATATAAAGTTTATAAAACTAATTCTTCTGTTATAAATTAAAGAAGATTAGAAGAATTAAAGAAAATGTTAGATGCAGTGGGAATTTTAATTTGATCTTGCAAGACCAGTCATTTTGACTGCTCTGGTAAATCTAGTGTTAATTAAAGCATTATATTGCACAGGCTATGATTGGAGAGTTGTCACATGCCTTTCCGAAATTTTGTAGATTCTGACTGTACGCAAGAGCCTAAAAGAGCAGAAATTTTTGATTTTATAATTTTAATTTTCTGAAAACAAATGATATCTAGTACTTAATATTATTATATCTATTGTTGAAGTGAACAAGGCACTATTACAGTTGTTGTATATTGAGTATGATTGTATTTTTGACAAATCCAAGTGTTAACTAGTCCAAAGAATAAAGAATTGCGCCTAAATATGGGAAAACGGGAACTCTGTACTATATTTCGATAAGTAACAAATACATAAAACTAATACATCTTCGTGTCCAAGCTAAAAAGAGTAGTACTTCAGCAAGTAGAAGTTAAACTTAAACCAAACATGCTGTTTGTTGCAAAGATCCCGATCTTCACTTCCATCGGGGATTTAACGAGTTGAACATTCCATGCTGGCTTATTTCCCAGTCGATTTATATATCTTTCAGTTTCTACTATCCAGAAGTGAACCTTATAATGTTTGGATGTCACTTTAAAAATTGATACGATTTTTCATTCCATCAATTTTTGATTATGCACAATCTTACCTCAAATTATATTTCTCACACTAACTCTATTCAAAGACTTGTTTCGAGAGACCACGTCATAGAGACGGAGAAAACGGTATTTTTTAATTATTAACTAGCTTTTACCCGCAGCTTCGCCCGTATTTAAGTCATTAAATGAGTATCAGAGATCATTTCAATAGAAATGAATCAATATGATTCAAAACAGCTGAAACTATAGTCGGTTGGAAACTATAGTAAAAAATATATTTTTTTAAATAAAAAGTATCCTATGTTACTTGTAGTACCTCCAAAAATATGTGTACAAAGTTTCACGATGATCGGTTAAGTAGTTCTTGCGTGAAAACGTAACAAACAAACTCACATTCACATTTATAATATTAGTAGGGACGTATTGTTTATTAACTTGACGGGTCTAAAGTATTAAGGGTCACACGATTCGGGGTCGATCTACCGGTTTTAGGAAAATCCAGAAGCGTCATAAATCAAAGGATGAATAAATAACTTGGTAGATAGCAGCATAAATTAATAGCCGTTTTTAATTAATTATTTTTGCAACAATGTTTATCTTGTCCTTGTCTTGATGCCTAGACTGTTCTGTAGATGCATCCGATTGACCTAAATAAAACTTGCCCAAATTTCAATACACAATTCTCCACAGATTAATATAATCAACAGTTATAGTATAGTAAGTACACCACATTTATTCAGCATTACATACAATTGTGTGAATTACGCCAGAATATGTCGTCATTGTAATTTTATCAGTGAAAGGCAGTGACCGCAATTACATAATATAATTTAATACCGTGATAATGTTACTTATTCTATATGAATTATTTTATAGCTAGAACTGGCTACGGAAAGAGAAGTGTTATGGTGGAAGAGGCACAATTCTATAACGCATTACTACCGAACATAACTAATATTAGAAACATTTGTAAATTTAAATATGAGTTAAAAAAACACATAATGGGTTTGAGTGCCTTGTGATGGTGTTGTCAGTATACTACGTACGATATGTTTATTTATAGTTATTGTTATCTCAATTAAGTGAATTTGTTTTTTTATTCTTTTTTGAGTCAATAAATGTCTTAAACCTTATAGCTCGCTCTTTCTTTACTGAACCTGAGTTAGCTACATAGCTAAACATTATGCGGTTTATTATAATAGCATTTGTTTTGATTAATTTAATCTGACGTCACATCGCGTATAAAATGTTTAAAAACATTGGTTCATTGAAGATAATATCAAGTCAAAATAATAACCAACAATAAGCTGTATAAAGTTTATTTTATATCTGGAAAGAAAGGCTGCATAAATGAGTGCTTTGTGTTTCTTAAAAGTCGTGTTTTGAAGAAATTTAAGATTATGATTTTCTTAAATATTTATTAATTGCGATATATGTTATTTGATCCTTCTATAAAAATAATAATATCAAATTAATAAATAGAACGTTACCTACATTACAGTTAATCAAGAAAAGGAGACAATATTATCTTTCTTAGTCTTTCATGTTTAAATGACATGAATCAGTAATTTAAAAGACATTTTGAAACACATACGGAACGATAATAATTATTTTTTGAATATAATAGCACAAAAATGAAAATGGAACTGATTGGAATGGAAAGAGCCGCAGGTTGGCCACCCCTGTATTATTTGGACAAATACTATGTATAAGACATTCATTATAAGTCTCCATTTAATGTATAAAAACAAAAGAGAAACGGGAAACTTTTGCAATTAACAATGTTATTAAATTATTTATCTCCTTTGTGGCATACGCATGCGGGAATAATCGTGACAAAGTTTCAACTTTAATTTAGACGAAGAAAGTTAGAGCTTCTTCTTACATCGTCTCTGTTTTGCATTTTCTTTAATTTATGTAACAATTAAAAACGATCATGTCCCCGTAATAGACGCCAAATATGATAGTATTTGCTTTGAAAACGGTTCTCGAAACTCAAATTAACTATTTTTAGATAAAAATACATACTTATTTTTGAATATTCTTGAAGTTTTTCTGACAGTAACCTAACTACACAATTTTATTGTTTCAGAATAAAATGAAGCTTCAGATTTTGACAATATTTGTGTTTGCTACAGCTGTGTTTTCTGTGAGTAATTAAATTTATTATTTCTATACATAAACCTCTTTATAGATGCTATAGGCATCGGCACAAGATTTACACAAACATATAAAACACAGACCCGTATTCAAGTAAGTAATGATCTCTACTTGAAATGGGGTTTTAGTAGAGTGTTCTAATATCACACTTGAGTATAGATTCTGCACTCAAATAATGATCAGGTGATTACGGATCAAAAGTCCTTTTTGAATAGGGTCTAAGACTCACTACTAACTTACTTTTTAAAAATAATATACTTATTACACTTAAATTGATGTTTGTTCTTTAAAGTGTTTTTGACATTGATTGATTATTATATTTTCTTTATTTGTTTTGTTTTTTGTTTTCAATTTAAATTTCTGTTTGGTTCTTGTTTTATTTTAATATGTAACGTCTAAATTATGTATTTTTATTAGAAGTGTGGTATCTATCTCTTTATCATCTTCAGCATGTTGTCCTATCCTATAATAAAATTTCATTTAGTTTGTATAATAATAGTCCTTTTAATAATATTATCTTAAATGTCTATATCTTAATGTAATTTTGTAGGTAGACAAATAAATAAATAAATGAATTGTAGGTATTTATTAACCGAGTTTAAAATTGAGCTAATTTATAAAATTAGTGAGTATCTTTAGGTGAAGATATCTACAATGAATCCTTTGTTTGGTTTTTATGGCGTTTGGTTGAGTTCATACGAATCGAATACACAAGCAGTTTACATTGATTTATATTCAGTTGAGTAGGCATTTTGTTGTTAAATTTACATAGGAATGTTTTGCCCGGGTGTATTACAATACAATAAGATAGAAACACACTATTATGATATAATATTAGTTTATTATCTTAGTTTGTGGTTAATGCTTAAAGGCCTGTAAGATAACCTAATCAAACCTAAAATATTTAACTATCTAGGTACTAACTACAATACTTAATATCCGTAAGAAAGTTCACACTCGACAGTCGATACAAAAAAATTAACCAGGCTAAGACCGAGGGTATAGTTTGCTAGTTACATATTATTATAGACTGCTGCCCCACCCTGAGCCCATGGCTGGCTACGCCCATGCTGCATCAATTTTTAAAATTAGATTTTGATGCATGCTTTTGTTTTGAATTTTTGACCCGTATAGAGAAACGGCGCTCAAGTAATGACCTCTATTTAAAACTGCATTTTAGTGGAACGTTATTTTTTTTTAAATTTATTTAAAACTTAGTACATTAGTACCAGGCGGGCTTAATGCTAGGTAGCATTCTCTACCAGCCAACCTTTAAATATTTATTAAGAAAAAAAAATGTGAAGGGAGGGACATAAATAAGATTACTATAACATATATAAAAAACATAACAACAGTAAGATAATTTACATAGATACATAGATAAACATACATACATACATACATGCATAGTGATGTCAAGAATATCATGAGTTAAACATGGGATAGATTCACTTTTTTTCCGAGTAACTTATGTATATATTACGCTCAAGTAAAGGTGTTTACAAATCAAATTACGCTCAAGTATTGTTTTTGAATACGAGTCCTAATTTATTACTATTACTTTATGTGAGTTTTGAAATAAAGTACAAGTTTCACCTTTACACCATATCGGGTGGCTTAATATCAATAATCTAAATATATTATAACGATGTGTTGGCGATCGCAACCACCTTTATATCATTAAAAATTAGAATAAGTTTTATAAAAAAATACAATTGTCAAAGCTGTCAGTCTGAAATAAAACACTGAAAAAGAAGGGGTGCATTTTTCCTTTCTCGGACTCAAATAAAATAAATATAAAAATATATTGCAAAACTATCAGCAATAGATGTCTAATGGGTTATTAGCGAATATTATGTATTTAATTGAGTTGAAAAACTATAATATTTAAAATAGTCACGTGCGTCTGTACTTTTATATTTTGATTACACCAAAACTTCTATCTCTAAATCCGCTATACATTGTGTCACAAAATTCTAAAAGTGTGCCGCCAAATTTTAGGTATATTAATATTATTAAATAACTAGCTTTTACCCGCGGCTTCGCATTTAAGTCGTTAAATAAGTATCAGAGATCGTTTCAATAGAAATAAATCAATATGACTCTAAACAGCTGAAACTAAAATCAGTTGGAAACTATAGTAAAAAATAATATTTAAAAAAAATAAAAAGTATGCTATGTTACTTCTAGTACCTACTTCCAAAAATATGTGTACAAAGTTTCATAATGATCGATTAAGTAATTGTTGCGTAAAAAGTAACAAACAAACTCACATTCATATTTATAATATTAGTAGGGATGTGATTTTTTTTTAAAACCGTTAAAAGTGTGTCGCAACAAAAAAAAGTTTGAGAATCGCTGCATTAGATACTTGAGATGTCGATCGTATTGTAAAACATATACTTGGATCCAGTAGTACATAAACGAAGCCTTTTACGACAGTATGGCGTACTTAGGAACGAGTATTCGCGTTCGAAGTTGGCACATTGTTTCTACGAAGACATCTCAACTTGTAAGATATGGGAAGAATTTATCAAGTCACACCTGTTTCATGTAACCTTATGATATTAAGCGTCGGAGATAACTTTGGGAATATAATGCCTAACCTAATCTTTATTATGTGATTATTGTCTACCTACTACAGAGTTCGAGGATCAGTGGGCTTATCACGAATTTTAGTCTGGCTTTCGAACCGAGTTCGCTTCAAGCGATTTGTATGGAAATAAGAGCAGCGCCACCGCGTGCGGATTTGGAACTACAATATTTTAGATAATTTTTGTTAATTTTCGAACGTCTCGATATTTCGTTCATTTGATAGATTGCTGGTGCTCGTTAGTAAAAATTCATGATCCCGATTGCTAACGGATCCGTTTCACTTCGATTCGAAAGCCAGACTAAATTCGTGATAAGCCCACAGCTTGGAAATAGTCAGAGATAAAGAGAAGAGTGAACCCTATTAAGTAAGCATAGTGTACTGTAAACTATAAAAAATATTGTTTTGTTTCATTTGAAAATGAATTTAAGAAGATTATTATGACAGCCACTAATATGTCATGTAGACGTCCAAAGTTGTCCTAAGTATAACCTAACGTTTGTATTGTCTTAGTGCTGTATGTAATCTATAGTAAAAAAGTAAACTAAAATGGTATTATAAGGTATTTCCGTTAGAAATAGCTGTAACCACTAATTAACAGCCGGGGAACCTTGTAATGGGCTAGTGTTGCAAAGTCGATCCGAAGACCTCCGCCGTTTCCTATTAGCAATACAGTATTATAATATACCTATAATACGAATATCTATTTAATGTTTCGGTTCACTGCATTTTTGTGTGTATTATTATTTTATATGAAAATGTTATATATGTTATGGATTTGGACGTCCACTAGTACCTAGTAAATAATGCCTTTAGGTTTAATATTTTGCTCAATTTTACATAATCCAAATAATATTTATTTTAAACTAGCTTTTACCCGCGGCTTCGCTCGTATTTAAGTCATTAAATAAGTATCAATAGAAATGAATCAATATAATTCCAAACAGCTGAAAGTATAGTCAGTTGGAAACTATAGTAAAAAACATTTTTTTTTCCTATCCTATCCTATGTTGAAATAACCTCCAAAAATATGTGTACAAAGTTTCATATTGATCGGTTAAGTAGTTGTTGCGTGAAAACGTAACAAACAAACTCACATTCATATTTTCTAATATTAGTAGAGATATTGCAATGAATGAAGCGCTGGTGCAGTGCCCTCCCACGAAAATTACAGAAGTAATCTATATTTCTTCATAATACATACTATCCTTACATTACATTCATTCTATTCTACTATGCCTATACAATAGTATATTATATTACCTATATCTACTGTAATATAAGTTCTGTTTTTGGTGCCAAGTAGGACAACAAATTATACAGTTATATTAATGTTATGAAATATAAATTTTAAATAAACGATTTATTTATTATTATTTGCATTTTTAATTAAATTATTATTAAAATCGTTAAAGTTTTGACACATACTCCAAAACAAAATAAATATTAAAAAGTCATAAACAAATTTCAATACAGCACTTAGAAATACATAATTCTACAGAGTCGTCTGCAGAACACTGTTAATTGAAGTGTTATGTACAATCGAGCAGATTTATGCTCCTCTACAAGTAAGTCAGACGAGTGAATAGGGTTTGTGCCTATTACACTCTGTAATTTTGACTCTATTCTTTTTTTATCTTGATACAGAACTTTACCAAACATTATTGCTCTGTGTTAATACACCTTCGTCGTTAACTATTCCTCCTTACTAAAATGACAATTGCTCTAATTGTTATTAAATATTGTTTGTCTCTTTCTTTTAAATAGTGAACGAAAGAGACCAAAATATATAAAGAAACTTTCTAATTTAAATGTAATTTTTTGATTCGACCGTTAGTCTAGTATTTTTCAAATATGAATAATTAAATTTTACAATATTATTATTGAAATTAGTTAAAATTATTTTGCTTACAATTCCCGCTACAATAATTTTAACTAATTTCATTTAATATGGATTTCCGCAAAGTAACGCCTGAAACAACTAATAATATTATTATTACTTACAGTTAGTCATCATAAAACCATTGTTTTTGCTTATATTATGAAATATAGATTATGTAATTTTTTAAAAGTATCTTATAAAACTAGTAGGTACCAAACTTTAGGGTCAAAATGGTTAACAAATTCGGAGTAATGCAAAGTCTGAGCTCCGGCTTGTTATTGCTAATTAAATTCTATAGAGATTCTAGCGATGTCTTGTTTTTCAATTAATTATATTAATGACTTCTGTGTTTATTTTAAATGTAATCAGACGTGTGTATTATATTAAATTGTTTATATACATACATATTTATTATATTAGCTAAATTCGGACTTCCTTATCACTCTTATGCGACTACGACTGTTGTGCAACAGAGATGTACCAAATTAAATATTGTTTTTATTGTTTTTTTTCTGACATGAAGGTTTACGTGTGAATTAAAATTTTATAATTTCTTATTGAATACTCGAAATTGGCAGAATTGTCTTTAATAGATTTATGAGGATTTATGAGATAAAAGAAGATTATTTTTATTATTATTACATATTTGATTACAATGCAAAATTATAAAATCATAATTTTATATGTACCTACCTATTATATGTTTATTGCAACATTATAAGTTATTTGACTCGGTATCTAATTCGGCATCTTCTATAATAATTAATAACATTTTCGTATTAATTGCTTCCATTAGTTTAAAGTGAATTTTCAAATTAATTAGAGAAAATTGAGCGTGAAATATTGCCTCATTTATAATTTGTACTCAAAAATCTTATATAAAAGCCTTTTGAAAAAGAAATCTATTTATATATTTATATCAAACTCAGATTTAAGTTATGCTATGAACATTGTGTTGTAAAATATAGTATACTAGCTGTTGCCAGCGACTTCGTTTGCGTACGATTTATTTGGATAAAGATCAATGCAAAGGTATGAATAACTTCGTCTGATTTTGGTCGAAATTTCTATCAACTTTTAAAATGTTAAAAAGTAGTTATAGTTAAGTAAACATTTTTTGTAGATATTGATATGTTTTTTAATATTGTAGAGCATTTTTTTGTTCTATCATCAATAGTTTTCGCAGCGCATTTTTGGCAACCTTGGGTTACGTTATTGCAGTTTTATTTAGTAAGGATCCTTATTTTTTTTCTTGTAATTTATATAGCCTATATTGATCAGTGATAATGTAGCATTCAAATGATGAAAGAATTTTTGAAATCGGTCCAGTAGTTTTTGAGCCAATTCGTTACAAACATACTCACATACAAAAATACAAATATTTTCTCTTTATAACATTAGTAAAGATTATTATTATTGTAAATTGATTATCCTTTATTTCCTATATTGTGCATTTAATGTGACTCTATTGTAATTGTTATTTTTATTTTTGAGTGACAACGTTTTCATTTTTTCATTCAATTTTTTATTATCTGCAAACACCAGAGAGTGATTGTCGAGTACTTTGTCGGCTTATGAATTTTCAAATTAATAAATAATTACGTGTTTTTTATTAAAGTGTGGGGTTACTTGTGTATTAAAATTTTGTAATTTCTTATTGGATTTTAATTAGAATACTCGACTTTGACAGAATTGCCTTCATTAGACATCTGAAGCCATTAATAAAAGAAGAAGTATAAGAAGAACAAATTATAAAGAAAAGAATAAAACCTTTTAATAGTATTTACAATTATATCTGAAATATATATTGACCTTTTGTAGTACGTATAGGTATAATTACATTATATGAAATTAGCAACCTTAATAAAAATTAAAATCCTTAATTTCACGGGTGAATGGCTTTTATTATGCAATAAACAAACCGAAATTTAATTTGCGTATTCAGCATAACAAGCTAGTTTCGGTACAGTGATTTCAGATAACATGATTTTAAAACAGAAACCTAATGACAATTGGATTAATATCAACCAAGGAGTTTTAAATTACGAACATAAATTGGGAATAATTGAAGCATTACTTTATTTTATTTTTTTCTGCTACCTTTATAATTTTAATATGCTTTTGACATTTTCTGTCACTTAATTTTTGGGAGATCTGATAAGTGAGATGTAGTTTCCAGTAAAGCAAAGAAACAATATTAAAAATTTAAAAATAAACGTGATAGTAAATCGAATAAAATAGTTTAATTCAATT
Source organism: Tineola bisselliella (assembly GCA_028551675.1). NCBI lineage: Eukaryota > Metazoa > Arthropoda > Insecta > Lepidoptera > Tineidae > Tineola > Tineola bisselliella. Next base: position 19,361 of record JAPWLS010000773.1, read on the forward strand.
AGAAAATTACTAAAACAAAATTGTAATAATGCTTTAGTTTTGTATTTCCATATAATTAATAATGATATTATATATCAGCGGTTCTCAAACTTTTTTGGCGAAGGAAAAAGCCTTAATATAATTATAAAAAACTGATTTATATGTATTTAGGAATAATCATATTGCAATGTAATATTACGTAATATTTAGTTGGAATATTTAGATGTGACCTTATAATCTCCCTTTGGTAGGTATTTTTTGCAGTATTTTAGCCCTAGGGTTCCGCGGAACACACTTTGAGAATGGCTGTTATATACAATGTAAGAATATATGAGTAGCTTCCTTATTGATGCAATCGTATTCATTAAATATTCATTGCTTTTTATAAATGCTATGCAACTTTATTATACGCAGTTGTTGATGAGATTCGCGACTTAATTGCGCATGATATTATATTTAAAAAACACTATCCACGTATGTATGTTGTATTGGCTAGATATTTATGTGCATATTTTGACGTGTTTTTATGGCGTCTTAAGCTGAGCTAGAGCTGTTATTTGCATCCACTATGCCGGCTTGAGGAGACGAATACACTTTAGGTTGATAAGAAACACGTTTTTATAACACACTCTCAAAAGTAGATATATAATAGGATGGCAACCCCATACAGCAGCTATTCTTCTACATCATAGTAGATTTATTATATATCTGCGGTTCTCAAACTTTTTTGGCGAAGGAAAAAGCCTTAATATAATTATAAAAAAAGGTGTGTGTGCGATTCATACACGATAGAAGTGAAACTTCAGTAAATCGAGAAAAGAATGAGATGAATATATATACCAAGGGTAGGATAATTACAAAGTTTATTCGTTTAAAAATGAAAGTATTTTGATTAATTTTAAAAGATATTTTATTTAACATAATTACATAATTTATTGCTCAAGTTCCATATTTTAATTTTATTTTCATTTTTTTTTAGTGGGGTGCCTTCGGAGCCGGCCGCGAACGGCCTCTTGACTTTTACATAGATTAGTTTTTTTTAAATAGAATACGGAAAAAAAAATTCGGTTCCTGAAAAAAATCCTGAAAAATTTTTTCAGATCTTGAAAGAGCTTATGATTCTGACCAAGATTGTCGTTTACACGAACTATATCGGACGTTTACTTTCGGAGATACAGCCAATAAGGCGAGCGGCGGCCCCCCTCTCACCCTTGTATCAAAAATCGCGATCCACTTAAGGGATATAGTCATAAAGGCAAGCGTCGACCGAAGCGCGAGCCCAATTTCCCCCCCCCCCCCCCCCCCCCCCCCCCCCCCCCATTTCACCATCCAAAATCATTAAAAAAAAATTTAAAAATTCCTGAAAAAAAAATCAGATCCTGAAAGAGCTCATGATTTTGATCAACATTGCAGTTTACACGAACTAAATCGGAAGTCTACTTTCGGAGATACAGCCAAAAAGGCGAGCGTCGACCGAAGGTCGGCGCGAGCCGCCCCCCCCCCCCCCCCCCCCCCCCCCCCCCCTCCCCTCCACACCCCCTCTCGCCATCCAAAATCATAAAAAAAAAAAAATTAAAAAAAAACAAAAAAAATTTTTTAATACAAAAATCGAATAGGCCTCCAAATTTCGATCAGAATAACCCTTTACGCGGTCGCGCTGACGTCATCGGTTGTCGAGATATCGCAAAAACAAATTTTGAAATTCGCGCGCGAAACGTCAGATGTTTACCTGTCGTTTCCGTTGCATCCGGTTTGAAATCACAACGATTCTAAAGAAGTTTCACTTCAAAAATTGCTTTATATGTATTTATGAATAATCATATTGCAATGTAATATTACGTAATATTTAGTTGGAATATTTAGATGTAACCTTATGATCTCCCTTTGGTAGGTATTTTTTTGCAGTATTTTAGCCCTAGGGTTCCGCGGAACACACTTTGAGAATGGCTGTTATATATCATTATGATATTAGTATGTAAGTGGACAATGCAAGTATACAGCAGCTAAATCAAATTGATAATTATTAAATTAATAAATTTATATTTGTATTCATTTTGACGAGTAAAAGCGCTCTATTGCAGCCCAATTACTAAAAGTAAATAAAAAAAACTGATCACAAAAATGTACAGGTTGACGGATTGGACTAATTACCATTATTAGACTGTCTATACTATTATTAGTCACTATTAAATAGTGGTACTATAATATTATATATTTAAATAAAAATTTGTACAATAAAAACTTAAATCCATACAATCTGTCACTGTCTAGTGTGATGGATGTATTCACTTCTCAAGGCTTTAAGAAACTTCTACAGGTGTGCTATTAATCATAAACATTTTCGGTTTTAGTTAAATAATATTTATTTTAAATAAAAACAATAGGACGTCTCATTGCACCATTGAGTTAAACAATATAGAGAAGCGTTTTGAAAAGAAATATGTGCGCAAAGCATAAAGGCCAGTGAATGAACATTAACTAATTAATATTTATATAACAAATGAATCGCTCTCGAAGTTTCGAAAAATAAAAGTAGTGCACGTGTGAATCCATACATTATGCATGTAACGGGTGACCCTGCGCGACCTTTATTGTCATTTAGAAAAAGAATCTTTTCTTTTTAGCGGGAAAAAAGGAAAGCTATGTGAAAGCCGAAGGACTCTTTCTTATATTTCTTTTAAGACATTCTTTTGTTTTTTAGTAGTCCAGTTTCACTGGATAATTGTAAAGAGAAGTTTGGTTTACCAATTCTTCATCGGGCCGGTATAATGGTACTGATACTATCTCAAGTTATAGTCTATTAAAATAATTTGTTTTTTTTTTCCAGAAACCACAGCTGATATCTTTTGGTAAAGAAGGAAAACTTGGTGTCAATTTTGGAGGCTATCATGCTGCCGTTGGAGGTTTATTAGGTACGAATTATTTATTTTTATTTCAATATTATGATGTTTACAAGTAGATTGTTGTTTAAAGATTGAGAGTTAGTGACATTATTGAGACTTAGGGTGATATACTAATGATTAGGTATATAAAAAATAATTGTTTTTTTTTGTATTATACTATGAACAAACATCGAGGTATTTTTAATTTCCTCAACAGCTGTTAAAAACATGTATTTTTATTTTAACCTTCAAGTAGGTCATGGCCTTATACCTTAGGTACTAAAATTCCCACAATTGTCTAGAATCAATTGTTTTTCATTGTTACGTAATGTCTATTAATTAGATTGTTAAATAATTAATAATGAGGTTTTTAATGATGTAAAACTAGTATAGATAATTATTGTGTTTGAAAGAGAACTTTTATGACATTTTTTATAAATTGGGAGAATTCTGGGGGGCTACTCAGGCATATCCGAAGTTTCGTGATACGACCGTCACCTCTGTAGCTTACGTGAATTTTGACATATAAGCCCGTAAAAAATCCTGACAAATGTTCGTAAAATAAGCCTTGAGTAGTCTATCCGTCGTAACTTCGTGAATGATTACGGGCTCCTAAGTGTTCCTGAGTAGGAAATGGCTGTATTTTCGTTCGAAGTTTGTGCGCCTGAGTATCCCCCGCTGGTCCGTCAATCTGGAGACAAGGCGCGTTCGTTCTTTCAATCCGGTATTTTTTTATATGTAGCTTAGCTATAAAATTTTATTATACAGGAGTCTTTTATGTACTTATTCTGTAGCCTTTTTTGTAACTATGTTTCTCCGATAGGCGGTGGGAATGGCGGTTTGTTCGCTGAAGCAGGCACACCGTTCGGACAAGCTGCCAAGGCTGGATTAGGAGGAGCAGTCAATGGAGCTGGTCATTCTGCAGGTTAGTTATATACTAAGCTAAAAATAAAAAGCTAAAAATAATATTAATAACATTCTCTTAATCACTACTGAGATAGTCAATATAACAACGAGGCCAACTGTAATCGTTTTGTAAAATTGCGATTCTGTAAATCCTACCATGTTGATAGAACCCGGCGAATTATAAAGTCATAGAATATTTAGTGCATTCAGTTGTTATTGATTCGTAACAGTAAAATCCTAGATACATGAATAACTTTCCGCGTTGTAAAAGAAAAAGATATACGCAAATTACTCACCACAACCTTATTTGCGTTATTTAAACTCAAAACAATTAACAATACAAACATCCTAAACGCCTAAATGGTTGAAAAACCTAAAACAATTAATATTATATTTAATACTATATATTAAATAATTTCGTATAAATTCGACAGCTAAAGTACAGCATCTCATAACTGCATACAATAGACATGTAAACAATATTGATAAGATATAAAAATAATTTTGAAAGTAAACATTTTGAAAAATTATTATTCATTGTGACGCCCCGGCGTAACTTAAGTTAGGGTTTCCTTTTATATTAATAATGATTCGTAATTAAGTAAAATTACGTTTCCTTCGTCCCCACTTCGTGGAGGGAATGCTGAAATTCGTCAGGGTGTGAGCGATCCTTAATATTGTTATTATACATTTTATTTCAAAATTTTGTATTTATAAGTTTATAGTAATTAAAAAAAATTGTAATCCATATGTACTATAGCATTTATTTGGATCATTTTTAATTGTGTAGTAAATGGTAGTGAATAAAACAAAAGCATAAATTTAAAAGTCGTTTTAAAATTCGAAATTTGAAATCGTTTATAAATTCAAGTCACGTGAAAGCTACAGATTTTAATATTTCTGAAGAAAAATGCACGTACCACTAAACAAATTCATATAGCCTGGGAAAATCCTGGAGATTATTTTATGTGAAAACTTGCATCCTTGTATGTTTCTCGACTGTCCATTTAGACCAGGGTCGATAATTTTTGAAACAAAAAAAAATTATAGTAGGATGAGACCCATTGGAAAAGGAAGGAAATATACTGAAAATTTAAGGAAAAATAAATTACGGTCGATTCGGGGTCGGGAAGTGGGGTGGGGTGGGTTTTTAAGGGTAGAAATCGGTATATCTCGATTTCCGGCAAAACTACAAGTCTTATGGAAAAAAGTTAAATAGCAAAGTTGTAGGTAATGTAAAGATCTACAACTTTTGTATTTACACTTTTTTCACATAACCCAAAATTTATTTGCAAAATTGAAAAAACCGAGTTTTTGGTTTTTTATTTTTATCTTTAACAAAAAATATTTTCTTTTCACGAAATTTGGTGAAAACTTACCTTATTTTGTGTCAAAGACACTGTAATTTTTTGGATTTGAAAAATTTATTTTTTCACCTTATTTTAATTTAATATCCAAAAAACCACCCTAATTTTCAATCGAAAATTCACGCGTCAAAATATCTGCTTTTTTAAAAAAGTTGGTGGGCGTTGAAATCTCTTCCTTCTGATAGTGTAAAAAAAAATATACATTACAACGAGAAATGTTCTCAAAAAATGCAAAAAACGAAAAAAACACAATTTCAAAAATTATTTTTTTATCAATATGTACAATTTAAAGCTATTTATTCAATTTAACACTGTAATTACTCATGTAGCGTAAGATTCCATGTTATACTATTAAACAAAAAAATTACAAATTCAAATATACTACTATAATTAACAAACAAATAAGTTCATCAAGTTTATATATGATAAGACATCTACATTATTTTAAGAAAGTTGTCGAATTTTTTTTTTAAACTGCGTTTATATTTTATTAATAATGCAATATTGAAGATTGGGATTATTGTATTGAACAACTATTATGGCAAGAAAATGTACGTACTCTCAGAAAGTGTGTTTTGGAACAAGACATCGGGTAGAAGGTGAAACAATCAACCAGTTTTCTTTACAACTACGTAGCCTTGCTGATTATTGCGAATTTGGCAACACCCTTGATGAACGTATTCGCGATCAGTTTGTAATTGGTATTAATAACCCCCGTTGGCAGCAGGAACTCATAAAAGAGCATCCATCAAACGCCTTCGCACTTGCAGATGTACTTGCCACTGCAAACAAATTGGAACAGTCGGAAATACAAAGCGGGATCATACGAACAACGAGAAGTAACGATACTTTGAAATAGAAGAAACGTCAACTACGAAACAATCAAATGTGCGTTTTCTCAATCTCATTGCTTCCTGTGCGGTGGGTTTTTCGGAAATATTTTCGCATTTCATAGGTTACAATTTTCC
>JAPWLS010001654.1:0-58298 GCA_028551675.1 Tineola bisselliella
GAAAACATATTTATGACATTTATCAAACAAAATTAGTATCTTAATTAAAAAACAAATCAACATAATATTTAATGACATATATTGCAATTCTGCGTGATGATATTTGAAACTATCGTCAAACTAGTGAGCTGTAAAACTCAAAAAACTTTATTTGTTATTTATATTTGTCCACATGTCAGTAGTGACTGAAATTGCAGCGAATCAGCTGTAAACGAAGCGTCACGAGAATCCCCTAAACCGTAATCGGCTTGGCCGACTAGTCGGCTTATTTACAACCGACTAATCGGCTAGTCGGCCAAAGTCATAATCGGCACATCTCTAGAAATTAGTTTAGTTTATTGTTAGACTCTACAATGGCTTCGGAAAGGCTATGACGAGAAGAAGACCACAAGAAACTCGCCAATCGTTAACACTAATCAATCGTGAGAGACATTGTCTGTTAGTCGGTGATTACAAATTAGGTCTATAATACATAAATAATTGTATTTATGTTAGTAGAGTTAATTACGAGTTTCTTGTAATACTCTTCTCGCCATACGCCTTTCCGAAGTCACGGTAGAGTTTAACGATGAGCAAGTGCACGCCTTTAGTGCCTATGCTAATAAACGATATTTATTTCATCATTTCATTTCATAATTAGTGATTACTGTTTTTTTTAATACTAGCACTACCAGCCGGTCAAAATGACCGGATGACTTGTGCTTGCAAAGTATTAAATATAATTCAATAAATTTATTGTAGTATTGTAAAAATAGAATCGTTTACAAAAAATAATGTGTAAGGTTTTACATAAAAGTCTTGTGAAGAATTTTTGTAACCGGTCATTTTGACTGATTGGTAGTTCTAGTGTTAATTATTTTTATGTCGTTGTAAAATTTTTAATTATAAAAAAAATGGTCAATTTTACTAACGTCATTTATAGTTTTATAATTTTTTAAATATGTTTATGGCTGCAACAATGTCTTTGCCTAGAGTTAATTATTTAAAAAATAAACTGTCAGTTGAGATTATATCTTTAAATTAAATTGTTTTTTCTTTCTAATTGTATGTTGTTGAGACGAGCTGTATCGGGGATTGACGTTTTTCGTTAACTATAAAACTGGTACTCGACACAGAGACTTCATTCATACGAACGTCAGCTGTTATCTATCCCCCGTCCGCACGAAAACTACTTAAAACGTAAGTGTAATTAAATTTTAAACACTAATTTAAACTACAATGACTCGGCTGAATCAATAACACATGGCCTGTTGTGCGAGCGAGAGAGCAACACTCGCCCTCTCGCTCGCACGTTGATGAATGAAATGGTAACGAGTTTGGGAATAAATAGGTTAGAGCAGCCATTCTCAAAGTGTGTTCCGCGCAACCCTAGGGCTAAAATACTGCAAAAAATACCTACCAAAGGGGGATTATAAGGTTACATCTAAATATTCCAACTAAATATTACATTGCAATATGATTATTCATAAATACATATAAATCAGTTTTTTATAATTATATTAAGGCTTTTTCCTTCGCCAAAAAAGTTTGAGAACCGCTGGGATAGAGCTTTTGCATACGAGTTTAGGTAGAGGTGTTGTGTTTTGTTTTTTTTTTTGTTATTTTATTCTACATCGTAACTGATTTTTATCTAATAATATATTATTCAATAAAGTTTATTTAAATTAGGTATATTTCAAATCGTTATTTAGTTAAAAGAACAGAAATTGATTTTTTTTTTTTTACAAATTCTAGATTTCTTACATAGTATAAAACCTAAATTATGTACGCTTATGGGCGCTATACAATTGTAAAACTTAATAACACTGTCTTCAATTATCTGAAGCATGCTGTCTTATCCTATAATTAAAATTTCATTCGGTTTGTAATAGTAGAGATCCTTTTTATAATATACTAGCTTTTGCCCGCAGATTCGCTCGCATTTAAGTCATTACACTAGATTTACCAGACCAGTCAAAATAACTGGTCTTGCAAGATCAAATTAAAATTCCTACTGCGTGTAACATTTTCTTTAATTCTTCTAATCTTCTTTAATTTATAACAGAAGAATTAGTTTTATGAATTTTATATTATTTTATATATATTTGTAACAAATATATACTTTTTTGGTTTTGGTAGAAATAGGTATATTTAAGCTGGTAAATCTAGTGTTAAATAAGTATCAAAAATCATTTCAATAGAAATAAATCAATTCGATTCCAAACAGCTTCAACTATAGTAAAAAGTAATATTTTTTTTAATAAAAAGTATCCTAAGTTACTTCTAGTACCTCCAAAAATTTGCGTACAAAGTTCCATGATGATCGCTTAAGTAGTTGTTGTGTGATAAAGTAACAAACAAACTCACATTCATATTTATAATATTAGTAGATTTATCTATGCTATTATATAAAGAGGAAACATTTGATTGTTTGTTTGTATGTATTGAATAGGCTCCGAAACTACTGGACCGATTTGAAAAATTCTTTTATCATTAGAATCGTAAAAAATCACCGATGAACATAGGCTATAGAATATTTTCAATTGTTTTTTTAAAGAAATATTGCATTTTTTTAAGTTCACACAGTGTGGAAGGCATTTTTTGTTGACTGTAATATGAAATATCATTAAACTTCATAGTACTCTATATCTTCATTATTACGCAGACGTAGTCGCGGGCAACTGCTAGTATATTAATAAATTTAAAAAGAAGTAGATTTTTATTTTATGTTTTTTTTTCTTAAACATTCTTATTTAAATGCACTAGTAAATTGTGAATGACATCGGCGAAACCTAAAACTTTTGAGGGTTGTCCCCACAAACAATGGTCCGATCTCTATTCGGTCGTCTAATTAGAGTCTAATTGGTTTGCGCGGGTTAAAGTTTTTATTATGATTGTCAACGTAAAACTTATATTTGGATTTTGTTTAAATACGCTTGGAAATAGCCGCGACTACGAGAGAAATGAAAATAGTTTATTAGCATAGGCACTAAAGGCGCGCACTTGTTCATCGTCAGACTTAGGGCTTCCAATCCCGCAGCCTGTGTTCAATCTCGGTATTTATGTATATATTATTAGCATGATCAATCACATTATTTATTTATTTATAAAGCCTACCTACAAAATTACATTAAAACTACATATTATAAAAAGGACTACTATTATATAAACTAAATGAAATTTTAATTATAGGATAGGACGGCATGCTCAAGGTGATAAAGGGATAGATACTACACTTCTAATAAAATTACAAAGATACATAGAATTTAAAAAAAAAACAAGAACCAATTAGATGTAAGGAAGAGGGGAGAAAAAAAATCACAACAAACAAATTTAAACTCTATTTATTACAAGATACAAAAACAATACGGAAAAAAAAATCTATCAACTACAAAATATAATACTAAATTAAAAAAAAAAAACGAAATGTTGACAAAAGTTTTTATAACGTTAATTCCGACGCGAGTGGTCGTATGTATGCTTCTTTCCAATCCCGCAATCCCGCAAATAACGCACCCGTAATCCCGCAGCAAGCTAGTCAGACTTTGCAATGACTTCGGAGAGGCTATGACGAGTAGAAGACCACAAGAAACTCGTCAGTCATAGCCTGATAGATGGGGTATATTTATCTATCAGGTCGGTATAATAGACCACACTCTAGCTTAACCCTTCGTCGGGCGCCCCTCAAAAACTCCTTGGAAAATTGATGATTACACTTTTTCTAATTAAATCTAAGATGAAAATCAAAATCGATCTTTTTTATTGGAATGTTTAGAAATAAATTTTATACAAGAGTAATAGAAAAATATTTTTTCCCCTTTAGACTTAAAATTAAAAAACTTCATATAGAACCTATAATTGCTGTTACGGAGGATTAATCAGACCTCTATAAAAAAAAACTACGCTTTATCAAAATGTAATAATTTACATTTAAACTATTTCTTATCATTGCAACAATTTCTAATATTTGCCACGATCATTCATTATTCTACATTAGTACACATTACTATTGTTTCCATAGACTAACCCCAGTTAGAGGAAAAAAAAGTTTGACAAATTTGTAGAGATGTGCCGATTATGACTTTGGCCGATTAGCCGATTAGTCGGTTGTAAATAAGCCGACTAGTCGGCCGACTAATCGGCCAAGCCGACTACGGTTTAGGGGATTCCCGTGACGCTTCGTTTACAGCTGATTCGCTGCAATTTCAGTCACTACTGACATGTGGACAAATATAAATAACAAAAAAAGTTTTTTGAGTTTTACAGCTCACTAGTTTGACGATAGTTTCAAATATCATCACGCAGAATTGCAATATATGTCATTAAATATTATGTTGATTTGTTTTTTAATTAAGATACTAATTTTGTTTGATAAATGTCATCAATATGTTTTCTTTACAAGGAAGTAACACATACATTTTATTGAGAAATAGACACAAACTAGGAAACCGGATAGTCGTGGCTTTTCACCGATTAGTCGCCGACTACGATAGTGGCCGGATAGTCGGCTTTACCGACTAGTGGCCGACTAGTCGGAACATCTCTACAAATTTGTAATTTTTCGGATGGTTATTTTTGTAGTTAATTATTTATAGTGAATTATATCGTTTGAATTGGAATATTTATAGAATATCGAAAGAAAAAACTTTGAAATATTGTCTTAGTTTAGTGTTCGTTATAATGCCTGTTTTGTTGTCCACAAAGGTTTTGTGTACACAACATGAAAGTTCTAAAAAAATTTGGTATAGACGACTTGTTTGGGCTTACAATTAAAAACACAGATTATTGTCTGGTGCAACCGGGCGTCTGTATATTGTTACAATAACTTAATTTGTTATTTATCACCTATCTGAATGCTTGTTATAAATGGTTTAATATTGCATAAGACTCGGTCCTCGCGAGAGCGGAGGGTTAATGCCCATGGGGGCGTAGGGGCTCGGTTTGTTGTTATGTTTTTTGTAGCGACATCTAGTTGTGAATAGTGGAACTGAGTTGTTTTGTTTTACTTTGTTATTGATAGTAAAAAATTTCGATTCAAGATATTTTGAATTTTTTATAGTTCTATAGTATAGGTTTGGGTATTTTTTGTATGGAGTGAATATGTACGAACCTATTGGTGGTTTGGTGAACTAAAACCTATATTAAAATTTGCGCTCTGTCATTTATTTTGTTAGATAGATTATATTTGTTAGGTTATATTCGTGTTATGTATACGGTTTTAGTTTAAGTAGTATTAGTATATAAAAGTTCCGCCACTCGTCAATAGATGGCGTTGCAAAGTCGTTAGTAGTAATACGGAGAGTTTTTGCACACTCGCGGCCCCTCACTTAAGTTATATGTTATTATGTGGATAGAATATTATGAGAAAAGTTTCGCCCCCTTGGATTAAATATTATATGAAGACATTTGTAGCATTTCTACTTACGAGGCCGGTATCTCAATACCTGTGGGCTTATCACGCATTTAGTCTGGCTTTCGAGTCGAGCTGTCACAAGTAAAACGGATCCGTTAGCAATCGGGATCATGAATTTTTACTAACGACTAACGAGCACCAGCAATCTATCAAATGAACGAAAGATCGAGACGTTCGAAAATTAACAAAGAGTATCTAAAATATTGTAGTTCCAAATCCGCACGCGGTGGCGCTGCTCAAAGTTCCATACAAATAGCTTGAAGCGAACTCGGTTCGAAAGCCAGACTAAAATTCGTGATAAGCCTACTGTTTAACTGACGGTTTAATTCGCTTCGATCGCAACCTCTGTGTAACAGTATAGCGCAATCTGTTAAATTTAATGTCGTGAATAGTGCACGTGCTGTTAGGGAGCGCTCTCAAGTATCAAGTCCTATCTTTAAAAAAAGCCATAAACATCTTTAAGTATATTAAATATCGATTTGATAATTAGCTGGTCCATTTATGACACTTAACGACGTCGGCAATGTCGCTTAATAGTATTTAATGATGGAATTTGTTACTTTGAAAATATCAGTTTAGAGCAGTGTTTCCCAACCTTTGCGAATGTGGTTGTTAAGGGTGCCTCCATTCGCCCCATTCGAAAATGAACTCAAATTTAATCCTGCAATACTAGATTTCGTTTAAATAATTATTAGGTATGTTTTGGTTGACGAGACCAAAATATCAACTGGGTGTTTGGTATAAGAATTTTAGATAGGCTTAGAAAAGCAGGGCACAAAAAAGGTTGGGAAACGCTGGTTTAGAGTATTGTATGTATGCCTAGTATTTATATATAGTATACCATATTCTGTCCCTAAACTAGAGTATACTCTATGTAGTGGGTATCAGAACGAGGACATCACAAACATGTAACACTGAGACCCGTGTTCAGAAATAAAACTTAAGCATAGTTTGATCATTACTTGAGTGCAAAATCTGAATTAATATTATTTTCTTTCTTTTATTTATATATTAATAAGTAACGATTGTTATTTCTATGTACCTGTAACAGAACGTAATGACAGTGTGACAGTAGACAGTTCAATGATTATTATCATTGGTCAAAAATCATGTCAACGATTTTCAATGTAACTGAAATCGTAATCTTACAAAAGAACTCGCAAACCACATTTATAATAAATTGAGATGCGATCGAATATTGATCCCAAAATATAATATATATGTATGGGTTAGTAGAACACTCCTTAAATCATATTCCAATTAGAACATATAAGTCGGCATTAAGTAGTTCCGTGACTCGTTAATCAAATTGTATGTATTTATAGCACTCATTTTTTGAGAAATCGTTGGATACCTAAATCAGTAGTGAACTATGGCTGAAATGATGTTTATAGAGATGTTATTAACGGACGATTAATCGTAGTCGGCGACTTTCGGCAGACTTCCCGACTTTGTGTCTATTTCTCAATAAAATGATGTCTTACTTCCTTGTAAAGAAAATATATTGATGACATTTATCAAACAAAATCAGTATCTTAATTTAAAATTTTACCTGTCATCATTGTTCTCGTAGGTATGTTGTCGCGGGTCGATAACTAGCGTTGTAAATCTATATATATAAAACTCAAAGGTGACTGACTGACTGACTGACTTAGTGATCTATCAACGCACAGGCCAAACCACTGGACGGATCGGGCTTATTTGAAATTAATGGCATGCAGGTAATCGGCACATCTCTAATAGTAACTATATGTATTTAAAAAACTAAACGTCCACATATGTGGCCTAGAGGGTGAACACGTTAATCAAATTGTGTCTTTAAGAGTTTCACTGTACCTAAAATCGTTTATTTTGTTATTAACGGACGATTAATACTTAGTTTTGTTCCCGATGTGTCGTAAATCAAGACGGCCGGACCTACTCATCGGTTTAGTTCCATACGACCTTTAAAGTTTGACCTGTCTCGTGTTCTCGTAGGAACGTAAATAGTATAATAAAAGGTAGAGTAACGTTTCAATTGTTAAATAGTTGCGCTAAGCTCCTGAATAGTTTTAGGAATTAAAGGTCAAACTGTTTAGCTTAAGTGGGGTTCGTCCCTCGGTCATTGAGTGCAGCCTTAGCGAGAGGGAGGGGTGTTTTTTTGTTACTCGCAAATTTCAGTTTATTGCCTGTACGTGTTTTCAATTTGAACAATTTGAACTCTTGTATTGACTTTGTGCGGTTTGTTTTGCTTATTTTTTATTATGATCTTTCGGATGGTTTGCAGCTTTAAGATACTATAGCTCAGCTTTTTTTTTCTTTACTTTCAGATCGGGCTATAGGAGGAAGGCAGACAGTGGCTAGTGCATCCGAATATGAAGATTGGATAATAAATTAGTATTTTTTCAGCTTTATATTTTTACATATAATCCGATATATTGTCGGCTTAATTATCTGACCAATGTTTATTTATAATTTTCCAAATTTAATGCTAGCTTAGTTTTCATTGGTGTACCCACTAGATGTCGCTAATTAATTTGTTGTAGTAGTTCACTCACTTTTCGTTAGATGGCGCTGCAAATGTTTGAAGAGTCATGAAGATTGTGCGCATAATTCGGGCCCTTGTCATTTCTTTGCCCCGTGTGCATTACTACGACTGGACGGAGAACTGATAAGGGCCGGTTTTGTGCGATTCGCTACAAGAAGAAGACATCGGGAGAGCGACGGAAGATGATACTTTTTTTACCCGCTTATCACATTTTTCTAATTAAATATATTATAATGCGAAACAATTAGGACTTCTTAAAATGAAACGTGTTGAATAAGAATGGCAGTGAAACAAAACTTCTTAATATATTCTTTAATTTCATATCATCAATACATATCACAAAGATTTATACAAACTTTCATCCCCTATTTTACATCCTTTCTTATCGACTCTTCTTGTACATACCTCTTTTTCACACACTACACCATAGACATCACATCACATCACACAAAAACAATTGTGTTGCTATTTCAACAAAACGTAAAAAAAATAATTAAAAAACATTTTAAAATACAGAACGTTTCGACAGTATACCGAAAATGTGGTATTAACACTAGATTTACCAGCTTAAATATACCTATTTCTACCAAAACCAAAAAAGTATATATTTGTTAAAAATATATATAAAATTCATAAAACTAATTCTTCTGTTATAAATTAAAGAAGATTAGAAGAATTAAAGAAAATGTTACACGCAGTAGGAATTTTAATTTGATCTTGCAAGACCAGTCATTTTGACTGGTCTGGTAAATCTATTGTTAAGTAATAATTATACCTTATTGCAAAAAATAAAATAATACAGTAAAGAAAGAACAAAAGGCCGCCCACTAAATAATGATCTCTACCAACCTACCACTATGATATTATTGTTATGTTGGTAACTCTCGGTGTCCATGGTTTACGTTAATAAGCGGGACATCTTTTTTGTGTTATAAATTTAAACCTACTGAAGTTTCATATATGAATATTATGCCAGTGGAGTGGGTTCATATTATTTGATATCACATTGAGTCCAAACGTTCGTATATAGCAGGGGTGGCCAAGTTGAAATTCTTCGCGAGCTGCAATTAAATATGTATTTAAAAGGTATTAAAAAAAAAACGTTACACTTAATCTTTCATATTTGTTGTGAGTAATTTAAAAGACGTTTTGAAACATACAACGATACGATAGCACAAAAATGAAAAGGGAACTCGGGTACATTTATCGAGTGCCACAAATAATCCTTCAAAGAGCCGCAGGTTGGTCACCTCTGGTATATATAATAGTAACGTATATAGTAAATTATTCTTATTAATATGCGATTAGTTCATTAGTTGAAATAACGGCTGTGAGGCTTTTAGGCATTGGGTAATAAAAGTAGTTGTCTGGAAGATTCCTGGATTCCTTGTCTGATTAGATTATTCTGTGATCAAACAGACAAGGGGTCTTATATTCGACGTTTGGATGGGACTGCCAACCACGATGTTGTGAAGATTTTTTTACTTTTTTTAGCTATAAGATAGATACCGATGTGCCGTAAAGATAGTTTATTGTACAATTGTACTCGAGTCATGAAATATAAGTGAATGAAGTGATGTTGATTTTTATAATATATCTGTTTCAGAACTTGGACAGCCCTGGTCTTCAATCTCCGGTGTGACTTCTACGTGTTTTTTTTTTTGTGTGTGAATTATATAAAAATTTGTTATAGACACTTACTAATGTATACAATATATAAAGAAAATAATGTATTTCGTAGTCTAAATTTCTATACCAGTGTAGTTTCTCGTATTATACATCTTTGTAATTTATGAATTGTTATTTAATTTTTTTTCTGAGTGAAAATTCAGTTTTTTGTTAATTATTTTATGTACAGGTTACGATTGACGAGTTTCTTGTGGTATTCTTCTCGTCATACGCCTTTCCGAAGCCATTGTAGAGTCTAACGATGAGCTTACACGTCTTTAGTGTCAATGCTAATAAACTATTTTCATTTAATTTACATCATAATTCTTACACCTTTAAATTGCTATGATAGTCGTAATTAAATACATTTGAAATAATTTGGGTTTTTTATTTCCATTAAAGTAACAACACCAGTTTCTCAAACGTTTGCAGCCGAAAATGTGTCATTAGATAAGGTGTATAGACTCCACTGGCAATATTTTTTATACCAAACTAGTAGTTTTAAATTTACAAGACTTAAAATGTGTCCCGCGTTTCAACATAAACCATGGACATCGAGTGTTAGCAGAGTAATAATAATAATGAGTTTTAAAAATATGTCCTAATGATTGACTCTACAATATCTGAACACAACATTTTCGGCTCCAAATATTCAACTGAATCAGCCTGTATATAATAACCAGCTTTTACTTACTTTTAGTAGAAATGAATCAATATGATTCCAAACAGCTGAAACTATAGTCAGTTGGAAACTATAGTAAAAATAATAAAAAAAAATTTAATGAAAAGTATCCTATGTTACTTGTAGTACCTCCAAAAATATGTGTACAAAGTTTCATGCTGATGGGTTAAGTAGTTGTTGTATGTAAACGTAACAAACAAACTCACATTCACATCTAAATATATATAACTCAAAGGTGACTGACTGACTGACTGACATAGTGATCTATCAACGCACAGCCCAAACCACTGGACGGATCGGGCTGAAATTTGGCATGCAGGTAGATGTTATGACGTAGGCATCCGCTAAGAAAGGATTTTGATCAATTCCACCCCTAAGGGGATAAAATAGGGGATGAAAGTTTGTATAAATCTTATTAGATTTTCGACTGATTGTACTGAAATTAAAGATTGGAGCTACTATGATGAAGACGTCATAACCTAACTATACCTAATTAATAATAATACTTCTTAACGCGAGCGAAGCCGCTGGCAAAAGCTAGTTTATAATATTAGTAGGGATTTATTAGTGTATTTATAAATGTATGTCATTTTATGATAGCGAATAATTCGTTGAAACGGTATGAATTATATTTTTTATATATAGTATTTATTAAATAAATTATTCTACATATTATCGTGGTTTATTTTTATACCTTTTTATAGACCTTAAGGATGAAAGTCAGAAAATATAGACGTTTCAAATTAAATACGAATTCATATCAGCAGATATCGAGTATTTAGGCAACAGTCCAATAAGAAATAATAAAAATTTAATACACACGCAAACCTTCAAGTCAAAAAGTAATTATTACGTATTTAAAAACAATAGGCTTAATGACCTACTAATGCCAATATTCCATTGGCCCATCTTTCACCCTACCTGCAAATAAAGCCGCTATTGGTTAGTTTAGACTACTTTCAATTTTAAATAGTGTTTATATTTTTTGTTACTATGACAACGGAAAGAACCACACCCAATGTTTCACCAGAACCAATCAACGATCTCGGAATTATGGAATAAATATATACATTCAAACACCCTATATTATGGGTATTATACGCGATGGCACCTAGACCCCTAGAACAAAAACCTACTGTTTTTTTAAATAATATAATTAAGCGAGAATCAAACCTAGGATCTGGGGAGCAGATGTCGCTGGGTACTACTCTTCAGAGATCATCGAGTCGGAAATAATTGCAAATTATACTTCCACGCCCTCTACATTATAAAATGAAATGCATCTGTGATTACCTGATCATTACTTTTACTAATAAATAATAAATCTTCAAACACGACAACCATTAGACAGTAATCAAAATAAAATAGTAATATGTTGCATATACTTATATATCAAACATCCAGTTTAAATATTAATTTGCATTTTTTAAATATATTAATAAGTAACGATTGAAACGATTTCTTATAAATGCGTGTAACAGAACGTAATGACAGCTAAGTGACAGTAGACAGTTGCAATGGATTATTATCATTGATCAAAAATCACGTCAACAATTTTTCAAGCATGTGATTGGTCTATTTTGTTTCGTACGACTGAGTGATGTTTTGATTTAGCATAATTTCTGAATACAGAACTTAAACAAATAGAAATATTTAAGACGTTCATCTGTCATTTCATATAATAAATGTAATATGTATGTATGTTTTAACAGAACAGTCCTTTATTCATATTGGTATCTAATTCCAATTAGAACAAAAACTACAACTAGGAAGTTCCGTGTCTCGTTACTAGCAATATTTGTACCCTAATTTTTTGAGGACAGCCCAGAGATAGGTCATTTAGATATTAGTCCTACTGAAATCAGACTATGGAGATAGACTTCTTCTGAATACTTCTACTTCGCAAACTTTCGACTGAATCACCCCGTGTATGCACGTAATAAGCAAAAATACGGCCATTATTAAATAATGCATGAGGGAAACGTGACAGCGCATATGAATAGATGCATTTTTAATATCCGTGTTAAATTATATTATAATAAGATCCGTATGCAGAAACTACGCTAGAGCATAGATTCACTAATTAAAGTTCAAAGCTTCGAACGCCATTCATACAAAATAAAATAAACCAATCACATGTTTGAAAAATGGTTAATGTGATTTCGGACCAATGATATTAATCCATTGCAACTGTCTACTGTCACCTAGCTGTCATTACGTTCTGTTACACGCATTTATAAGAAATCGTTTCAATCGTTACTTATTAATATATAAATAAAAGAAAAACAAAAAATGTAAATTAATATTTAAACTGGATATTTGATATACAAGTATATGCAACATATTACTTGGAATAACTGTAAAAGTGGATACCCCACGTTAAGTTGGTTTTGAGACAAGTTTTAGGATATCAAAATAAAGGTTTATACTAGAGATGTTCCGACTAGTCGGCCACTAGTCGGTAAAACCGACTATCTGGCCACTATCGTAGTCGGCGACTAATCGGTAAAAAGCGCCGACTGTCCGGCTTCTTACTTTGTGTCTATTTCTCAATAAAATGTATGTGTTACTTCCTTGTAAAGAAAATATATTGATGACATTTATCAAACAAAATTAGTATCTTAATTAAAAAAACAAATCAACATGACATATAATGCAATACTGCGTGATGATATTTGAAACTATCGTCAAACTAGTGAGCTGTAAAACTCAAAAAACTTTTGTCCACATGTCAGTAGTGACTGAAATTGCAGCGAGTCAGCTGTAAACGAAGCGTCACGGGAATCCTCTAAACCGTAGTCGGCTTGGCCGATTAGTCGGCCGACTAGTCGGCTTATTTACAACCGACTAATCGGCTAATCGGCCAAAGTCATAATCGGCACATCTCTAGTTTGAACGAAAAAAAAAACTATCACAATTTCCCTACGTGTATACAAGTTTATAGCCGACTATCTCCCCTAAATTTCTTGGACTAAAACTGGATATTATAAGTATGAAAACGTTAATCAATTTTCAAGTACTAAAACATATTTGATTGAATATAATATTTTGTTGAAATAAACATATAAGTATCTCTTTTCAAGTTTTCTACGTACCGTATCATTCTGATAATATTAGTGTTGTAGGTTATATCGATAAAATATATCTATCGATGAAAATGCATTATAACTAGATGTCAACTTTTGCTTTTAAACACTTTACTAGTGTCTGAACGAAAAAACTATCACATATTTCCCTACATGTAAAAAAATATAAGGTTATTTTTAAATATAAATAAATGTATATATCGATAATACGAAACTTCTCTGTTGTATACTCTTTGACAGTCATGGTTTATGGTCTTGTCTATGGTGTGTGTGTTCTGACAGATATAAATTGATCCAGTTAATAAATTACATGGACTTTTGACATGAGGGTTTACATGTGAATTAAAATTTTATAATTCCTTATTGAATACTCGACATTGGCAAAAACACAATATTCCCCTCACTAACCACTCTTCGTCGAGTACAGACTGCAAAACAACTCGCGTTGAATGCCATTTTATATTTTACACAAAACAAATGCTTTGTGTACAGTACCTTGGAATTTGCATAGAGGCAGGCCTTTTTGGGGTGAGCAGCATTTCTATATAAAATATATTTCATGTGTTTATTATCACTCTAAAATGAAACATGAGCTACTGTTAACTGCTATATAGCAGATGTCGGTATATATTAAAGATAGTTCATCGTACATTTCAAATGGATACAGTTTTTGTAGGTATATAATGTCGCGAACAGCAAAGGAGATATTTGCATTCCTTTCACACATACCTCAACTTTGATTTGAATATAGTTATCCCTTTCTAGTGATTGTTTCTTCCAGTCCAAAGTCCAATCTGTGGGCTTATCACGAATTTAGTCTGGCTTTCGAATCGAGCTGTCACAAGTAAAACGGATCCGTTAGCAATCGGGATCATGAATTTTTACTAACGACTAACGAGCACCAGCAATCTATCAAATGAACGAAAGATCGAGACGTTCGAAAATTAACAAAAAGTATCTAAAATATTGTAGTTCCAAATCCGATCGCGGTGGCGCTGCTCAAATTTCCATACAAATCGCTTGAAGCGAACTCGGTTCGAAAGCCAGACTAAAATTCGTGATAAGCCCATTGTATCCATTTGAAGATTGTCGACTGTACAACTGGAGTATTACTCTAAAATCCGCGTGGACAATTGTAAGTTACGATAAAGTTTGTTTCTAGCATTATAATATATGCGACATCGAGACGTGTATCATTGTAAATATTATTTAAAAAAGAAAACTTATTTACAACCCCTGTTGATGACTTACGAAACTTGACTGGAACAGCGAAAGGAGTGGAGACGGGAATTTATTTATTTGAACATTGTTTTTAGCTGTACAACAAAGCGCATGCGCATGAGTAATATACACTAGAAATGCTCTTAACAGGGGATCGAACATAGGACCATGTAATAATTAGTTAATAAACAAATGAAGACATCCACCATGGCTATATTGTATATTGTAACGAGCTGCCCATGTGTTCCTTCCCTCACCTCACCCAATACAAGCGGATTGGTCGAGCCGGCGCTGACGTCACCTCGGCTGCACCAAGCGCTTGCTCGCCCCAGTTCGGTATAGGCAAACGTAGCGTTAACTTGGTGTGTAATTTAATTGTAAATCTATTATGTAAGACTGGAATGCCAATAAACACACATAAAAAACCGTATAAGAGTCTTTCCTTTACAATATCTATTAATCTTTGAAATTACCAAATAAAAGGAGGAATATATAGAAGGTAATATATTAAGCTTAAATCAAACAAAACAGCAGTGCCGGATTAGCCACGTAGCAAGAGTAGCAAATGCTACAGAACTCGCGCTCCATCCAACGCCTGTCTGGCCGTCATAAAAACATTAATATAGATAGGAGCGTAGAACACCTTACATGCCTCACGCATGATCATCTCACTTTGTTGAATATAGATCATGATTTGCTTAAAGAAGTCGATATTGAAAGTGTTATCTCTGAATTTGCCCATATTGAATCCAGAAAAGTTTATTAGTAACAGTTTTGTTTTATTTAATACCCTAAAATTGAGAAACTAAAGCAAACCAGGGGCCCCCTGACAGAATTTGCTACAGGCCCTGTGCTGGCTTAATCTGGCACTGCAAGACAATAAGTAAATAAAATAATTATATTCAACTTAAATAGAAAAGTGTAACACTACGACAAATTTTAAAATGGCAACACTAGTTTTCCGTTAGGATAAGCGTGGTTTGCCATCTTGGTTGCTTGTGTTAAGTTGGTTTTCGGTTAGCAGTGCGTGTTTTAATTGTTTGCTTAAATGCTTCTTAATTTTTTATTTAATAAAATAGTATTATTCAATAAAATAACTTTTGTAAAACAAAAATAATTTTAAATAAAATAATAAATTTTGTAAAATAATTGTTTTACAAAAGTTATTTTTAGTAAAAAAAAATCAATCTCTATCTCAGTTAAGTAAAACTTATTTATGATTTTAAAATGTTTTTATTCCTCTTTTTATAATTTTCGTTATTAATTTCTGATAAATTACTTGACAATCCAATCTCTGGTGTTTTTAGATGACAAGACATCTATGTCAATGTTGTCAAATACACATATAGTGGAACCTTTCATAACGAGCACCTCGCACAACGAGTAACTCGCATAACGAGCAAAATACATTGTAAAAATAAAAGCTCGCATAACGAGCGACGTGGATAAGGGAATCCCCGAATCGTACGATTAAAACTTCATTATGCGAGGTTTGACTGTATAAATAATTGTTTTAACAGAACTCTACATATAATGAAAATTACAATTTCCAATAATAAACATGTCTTATTCTAGAGACAAGCTAGCATTGGATACGCTTCGAAGAACCTCCTTTTTGTTCTAGTAATATTCTTTCTTCTACATGGTGGTGTAATTTCGTCAGATGGGTTTTCAATGTAAGGAAAAAAATCGGTTGTCTGTAAAGTCGGTTTACTGACGATAGTTGAACGTGACAACGTCTTAAGAAAATACTGATGGAATGGTAGCATTTTTCAAAAGAAAATTTTAATTTCATTTGTTTAATAGATTTGTATGTATATTGCTTAATATACAAGAAAACACTGACCAATGTCACGAGCCGCCTCTGAAGAGCTCACTCAAGTAGGAGAGAGACGGATGTCGAACGCTGCCGAACGCGAAGGCCGATTGTGCCTCTTTGTCGCTCGTTCCGCGCTCTCGCTTGCACTTCAAGCCTTACATGGAACGCCTCAGAGCGAGGTAACGCCGCATGAGTCATGTTTTTTCGTGCGTGCAGCCGGCTCAATCGAATTATAAGACGTTGTCACGTCAAAACAATTCTTACATTATACTTATAATATATTTTCAGACAAACGGACTTATACATAGTAAATTTTATAATAAAAAAATAATTAAGTCTACTCTATATAATTTTTAGTCTTAGAGAAAAAATAAGTATCCGTTCCCGGGAGAGCAACGACGCCGTAGGGCTGCACCAATTAGGGACTTCCTGGAAACTCGCGCTATTGTACCAACCCTAACTTCTAGATGCACTAAATATAATGCATATTGCATATACTTACTAATTATAACATAAAACGAATCTTGGAACGTCACTCAGTCGTACGAAACAAAATAGACCAATGATAATAATCCATTGCAACTGTCTACTGTCACCTAGCTGTCATTACGTTCTGTTACACGCATTTATAAGAAAGCGTTTCAATCGTTACTTATTAATCTATATATATATATAAAACTCAAAGGTGACTGACTGACTTAGTGATCTATCAACGCACAGCCCAAACCACTGGACGGATCGGGCTGAAATTTGGCATGCAGGTAGATGTTATGACGTAGGCATTCCCTAAGAAAGGATTTTGAAAAATTCCACCCCTAAAGGGATAAAATAGGGGATGAAAATTTGTATAAATCTTATTAGATTTTCGATTGATTGAACTGAAATTAAAAATTCATATTGATATGTGGTTAATAACTGGAGCAAGTTTTCAATTATGACCCACGACAGGAATGGTGATAACTACTTAACACACGTTAAACAAAAGTAAAGCCACACAAACTAAACCTAATTAATAATAATACTTCTTAACGCGAGCGAAGCCGCTGGCAAAAGCTAGTTTGATTATATATATGCAACATATTACTATTTTATTTTGATTAATATATTCCTTTCGTTATTGATCACAATTGTAAACGGTTTTAGAGGTGATACGCTTGTAACCGAATAAAATAATTACATTTATTTTACTGAAAAGCATTAATTTGTTATTAACATGAAGATCGCCTCGGGTTTATTTGTATTTTAGTGAAAATATTCGCTATTGGAGCTTTTCAATTGTATATAACGCATATTAATAGTATATATATACATTTTACATATTTATATATATTTATATTGTCGTCTGTTCCGTACCAGAAACATAGATCTAACTTTTCTCTTATTTTTATCTATTTTACTGACTGGCAACATCCTTGTTCAGTTTAATATGTGATCACTGATCATTAACTCAAATGCATTTTATTCCATTTAGTACACTGAAAATTATTTACTAATAAATCTTTAAACATGACAACCATTAGACAGTAATCAAAATAAAATTGTAATATGTTGCATATACTTGTATATCAAATATCCAGTTTAAACATTAATTTGCATTATTTCCTTTCTGTTATTTATATATTAATAAGTAACGATTGAAATGATTTCTTATAAATGCATGTAACAGAACGTAATGACAGCTAGGTGACAGTAGACAGTTGCAATGGATTATTATCATTGGTCAAAAATTACTTCAACAATTTTTAATCATGTAATTGGTCTATTTTTCGTACGACTCAGTGTCATTTGAAGTTATGATCTTTTTTTATTTATTTTTTTGCGAAATAATCGCAGTCGAACAGGAACGAATCTGTCATCATTATAGCCCACAGTTTACAAGCCAATGCAATTTACAAAACATTGCATCTTAATTGGTTTAAATACGAATAAAATGCAATCGTTATTATTCTACATAAAACGTTACGTGTTACATATATACTGCTGGGTCCTTTTACAAAGCGATTTAAAATTGTTATTGTGCATACAGTAATACCCCGCTTTACGCGACTCCGTTATACGCGGTTTCACTATAACGCGAAATTCAAATTTCGCGCTCAATTGCCCCGCATTATGCGAAAGAGTGCGTATAAACATAATGTAGTCATCAACTTCTCTAAAGTCGCGGGAATTTCAGTTTTTTCCGGAACGTATCCCTCGCGTAAAGCGGGGCATTACTGTAGTTTGTTTGTGTAGATTATTCGACGTTGTATTGAGTATCTCAGAAACATTTCGTCCTATGTGATACGCAATTTAAGATATAAACCACATACGTATACTTCGTCGATTCTACAAGTCGAAAATACTTATCTAAGAAGATTTGAGGTTTTGACGTTTAGTCTGTCAGTGTCATCTTTCTTGTTTCTTCTGATCTTTTGATTGCCACAATGCATTGTGATAATCCGCAATGTTATTTCACATCTCTCTTTAAATATTCTTAATGCAAAGTATATACTCTTCGTTCTGCCTCTAATCTCATTCTTAGCAATCCTTCACATTCTTCTACTCTTTATTCTAAATCAGCGTTTTCTAACCTTTTTTGTGCCATGCCCCACCTTAGTCTTTCTAAAATTCTTATGCCCCCCTTATGTAACCAAACACCCAGTTGATATTTTAGTCTCGTCAAGCGAAATTATACCTAATAGTTATTTACCGCAATTATTTAAGAATTTGCTTTTTTCGTTAAATTTGGCACCGAAATCTAGTATTGCATTTAAATGGCCCGAAGCGAAAGGGTTAAACTCGTGTCGAGTCCATTGCATGGGCCCCACTTTGGGAAACACTGTTCTAAATCCTTCACTTTAAAAGCTGTCTCCTTGTGGAATGATCTATCCTCTAACCTTCGCAATGCTCCTTCTCTTCCCATCTTTGAGAAATCTTTAAAAGAATATTATCTCACTTTCTAGTATTTATGTATTATAGTATTATTATTGTTATTATTATCTTATGTATGTATCTATGTAACATGGTGTGTATTGTGTGTAGTTCATGTTTATATATATTTGTATCTATTTATAACTCCCGCTATTTCTCTTCTGCATTACTTCACATCTAAAAGTTGGTTGCCTGGAAGAGATCGCTTCTTAGCCATCTCTTCTTACTCGCTACTGTATTTTAATTTACTGTATTATTAAGTACTAAATAAATACTAATCTAAAAGCGTTTATGTTTTATTAAATTAAAAATAATATAAGACTAAAATTAAATACAATTTTTATTTATATTTATATTCTATTCAACAATAAACTTCTACAATGAATTTTTTTAACGAAACTCCGTTAAAACTTTGCCCATTGCCTGTGTCACTTTCATTGGCACGGTATTTCAATATGTATTTAACTAAGGTTTAAATTTTACTTGAGTTCTAAATATTACAGAGCGGCTCTTAAACTTAGTTTATTTTACAACTTTTATCGTGGACTAGCCTTGACTACACTTTAGCTGTTATTAATAAGAAATCTACTCACAATGTCCATGGTTTACGTTAATAAACGGGACACTTTTTAAGTGTTGTAAATTAAAAACTACTGAAGTTTGGTTTCAAAATATTTCGCCAAAGGGGTTTATTAATAACTAGCTTTTGCCAGCGGCTTCGCTCGCGTTAAGAAGTATTATTATTAATTAGGTTTAGTTTGTGTGGCTTTACTTTTGTTTAACGTGTGTTAAGTAGTTATCACCATTCCTGTCGTGGGTCATAATTGAAAACTTGCTCCAGTTATTAACCACATATCTGTCAATTTTTAATTTCAGTTCAATCAGTCAAAAATCTAATAAGATTTATACAAACTTTCATCGCCTATTTTATCCCCTTAGGGGTGGAATTGATCAAAATCCTTTCTTAGCGGATGCCTACGTCATAACATCTACCTGCATGCCAAATTTCAGCCCGATCCGTCCAGTGGTTTGGGCTGTGCGTTGATAGATCACTAAGTCAGTCACCTTTGAGTTTTATATATATAGATATGTAACATCAAATCGAGTCCAAACTTTCAACTAAATAATCCGATATATACCGATTACCTTACAGTTACCGGTACTATGACATTAATATTTGGTATGAATGAAATGGTATCATCCCCATCAAAGCTAACTCATATATTGATTTTGAATTACATTTATATAAAAACTAAAATTTATTAAGGCTTACTAATATTTCGGAAACTTTACAGCGATTGTCAACGAGGCTGAATTGTTAACCCTAGACCAGCCATTCTCAAAGTGTGTTCCCTAGGGCTAAAATACTGCAAAAAATACATACCAAAGGGAGATTATAAGGTTACATCTAAATATTACGTAATATTACATTGCAATATGATTATTCATAAATACATATAAATCAGTTTTTTATAATTATATTAAGGCTTTTTCCTTCGCCAAAAAAGTTTGAGAACCGCTGCCCTAGACAGTTTAAGAGATGCTAACAGTGTCCAATAATCTATCTGTTTTTTGGACTTGTGTATCATTGGGTGAATTTCTACAACCTTGCTTTAAAATCTGTCTATAAAACAAAAATAATGATTAACTAAAGGTTAACGCGTGTTGAAGTAACCAGCCAGTCTCAGGTGGTCGCAGTAATATCGTCGGAGTGACTCAACAATTTTGGGATTAAGTAAACGTGTAATAAACCAATTTCAAAAACATTATACATTTTAGGGAATTGAGGTATTACCTTCGCTTGAATATTTCTAATAAATACATTCCAGTTACCATGTCGAGGATTTATATTGCAATTTTAGTTTTATTCGTTGCAATAGTTTCAAAATATAATTCTCCATCTCATAAAAATGCTTTCTGAGATACTCAATACAACAACGAAGAATCTACACAAACAAACTATGCACAATGACAACTTTAAATCGCTTTGTAAAACCTATTTATTATTTTCTTTCTTTATTATATAAATACTAGCTGTTGCCAGCGACTTCGTTCGCGTAGTAATGAAGATATAAAGTACTATGAAGTTTAAATTTTAACATGAAAAAGTAGTTATTGTGACATAACTGTAAGTAAGACATATGGTATCGCTGACTTTTTTTGTAGATATTGATGTTCTCTATAAAACTGTAGCGCATCACTTTGCTCTATTGTCAATAATTTCCGCAGTATACGCAATATAATGATTTTTTTCTCATTTTGAGTTACATTATTGAAGTTTTCATACGGATCCCAAACGTTTTTGAAAATATTCTATAGCCTATGTTCATCTGGGATAATGTACGATTCTAATGGTAAAATAATTTTTCAAATCGATCCTGTAGTTTCGGAACCTATTCAATACAAACAAACAAACAATCAAATGTTTTTTTTCTTTATTATATTAGCATAGATATACATAAAATAATACAGACGTTTCTTTAATACGCGGTGTTTTTATTCGTTATTTTTTGCATTTATAAACTATGTAATAATAATAATTATAAATATATATTATATTTATAATTCCAAACTGATTAATAAGAGAACTAGTTTAAAATAACGATTCTAAACTATATTGAGTAAATTACTACGCGTTTAACTAATTTTAAATTAGTTTCGCTACTCAATAATAGATGGCGGTATACAGTGTAAAAACCAATATTAAAAACTTTTGTTATTTCTCCTTTATTATAAGAATATATAATGTATGATTTATTATAACATAATTTGGATGATCTGAGATTATTAGTAGGTTTTCTAATTCAGTGGGCTTATCACGAATTTTAGTCTGGCTTTCGAACCGAGTTCGCTTCAAGCGATTTGTATGGAAATTTGAGCAGCGCCACCGCGTGCGGATTTGGAACTACAATATTTTAGATATTTTTTGTTAATTTTCGAACGTCTCGATCTTTCGTTCATTTGATAGATTGCTGGTGCTCGTTAGTCGTTAGTAAAAATTCATGATCTGGATTGCTAACGGATCCCTTTTACTTGTGACAGACTAATTTCGTGATAAGCCCACAGTTATCAATAATAGATAGGTAAATAATAATAATAATTGAAAAGAGGTGTTCATATTAAATAGTGTAAATCCGAAATTTGAAAATAAATGAACCGAGGATAGTGGAAAGCCACTTTTTAAATTCGTATTTACAAAAAAAAAATTTAATCGGCAGGAGTATCTCCCTTCATACAAAGTCCGTTCCATTGTATTCATTGTATTCCGAAATGAATACATTTTGCAATAAGTTTTTTATTTTTACTTAAAAAACGTATTTTCCTGACTCCGGCTGCTTACAAAAATACTGAATGGAAACAGCTATCAAATGTGCATTTTCAATAATTCCCGGATCATGAGCCGTATTATGTTTTATGTTGTAGTTAAAGTTACAAAATTGACTGTAATAGAAATGTCTAGTTAGAATTTTAATTTACAAATATCATATTGGTCGATTAGTTTATCATATGTGTTCAATCTTGTGTGTTGAAGGCGACCAATCCTAAGCAATCCAGAAAGGGTGTTAGCTTTCATTGGAAATCAATCCTATAATAACCAACACAGTAATGCCCCGCTTTACGCGAGGGAGATTTTCCGGAAAAAATCGCGTTTACTGAAATTCCCGCGACCATAGAGAAGTTGATGACTACATTATGTTTATATGCACTCTTTCGCGTAATTTAATAATAAATTTAAATTTCGCGTTATAGTGAAACCGCGCATAACGATGTCACGTAAAGCGGGGTATTACTGTAATGTATTTATAAAAAGGAATTTATTTACAACACATGTACAGTAGATGTTTTAAAAAAAGAATATAAATAGATTTCATATTTTCTATATTTTCATGAAATCCAGACTTATTGCAGACGGACAAGTGGTGCGAATGATTCAAAGATATATAAATATATATATAGAGTTGTTACAACTCTACAATTTTATGCTCGTGTGAAATATTTTGTTAGACGTCACATTTTTATATACTTATATGTATATATGATACAGCTGTTGCCAGTGACTTCGTTCGCGTAGTAATGAAGATATAAAGTACACCTATCCCCCGATTTACGCGGTACTTGTTTTACACGTTTTCGCTTTTACACGGTTTTCCAAATAAGTTTATGAAGTTTAAAGTTTAACATGAAAAAGCCGTACTTATGACATAACTGTAATAGTTAGACATATGGTATCGCACACTTTTTTGTAGAAATTTATGTCCTCTATAAAACTGTAGTACATCACTTTGCTCTATTGTCAATAATTTCCGCAGCGTACGCGATATTATGATTTTTTTGTATTTTTTTCACATTTTTGGTTACATTATCGAAGTTTTCGTATGAAACAGGGGGACTACTCAGGCGCACTTCGGACGAAAATACGGACGTTTCCTACTCATTCACAAAATTACGGATTTGACAGCGACGTCACGACAGATAGACCACACAATGCTTATTTTATGGACTTTTTACGGGCTTATGTGTCAAAATTCACATAAACTATAGAAGTGACGGCCGTATCACGAAACTTCGGACATGCCTGAGTAGCCCCCCAGAGCACGGGCCTAATGTTTTGGAAAAATGAATTTCAATCAAACCGACATAACGTTTTGGCAATTAGTTGGTCCAATATAAAATGTAAATAAACATATTTAAAAACTTGCGGTGGTATTAACAACTCTATACATTTCTTCATATCGCAATATTCTGGGATTAAAATGCATCTACGTGGCGTTTTCTTTCATAAGAATCTTCACAGTCGAAGCTAGTGTTTATTCATAACCTAAACCTATGTAGGTTTACTAGAATAAACAGAGAGTAATCCTATTGTGTTTTTAAAAAATCCAGGTTCAATATAAATACGGCTTGTAGAGGGTGTCTTTAACTGACTGCGTGAAAATGTAAACTTTCTTTTAACACGTTAATCGCCACGTTAATATCAGAAAAATTTTCACATGGGTCATGGTAACCGTATTAGATAATTTAGTTAAAAATGTATTTTTTCAATTGAAACAATATATCATTATATAACTATGTTTATTTCATTTTATTGTTTGTAATAAGCCAAGAAATTTTCAGGTTTTGTTCCTGATATGCCAACCTTTCGAAACATAATGCAAATGTATCGTTTGCGTCGGACATATATGGCTCATGTAGAACTTCTTAGCGTCAGACACAAATGACTGACATGGCGATTAACGTGTTAAGGGACCCATATTAAAGGGTATAGCTTCTGTTTACCCCATTACTTACAATAATATTATTACATCGATAACCTAACGTGAGTACAACTTTGTGTAATAAGTCGTTGGCATAAAAGCCCGCTATGTACACACGGCAGCAAAAGTTGTTGTAAATAATTATTCTAATACTTGCCGACTGAAGCCGAAATCAATTGTAGGGAATAAGCTCAAGACAGTTCTATCATCTCATCTCTTTTGTTTTGTTCGTGCATATTCGTAATAGTTCGTTTGTTTCCGTTACTTGGTACTGATGTTCTTTTTGACTTGAGGATTTACGAGGGTATTAAATTTTATAATTCCTTATTAGGCTGTCGACCGAGAACTCGATATTGGCATAATTGTCTTCATTAGATATTAATAAAAGAAGAAGAAGGCGTTTTTTATTCATATAATTTATTCTAAGTATTGAATACACTTCTCTAGCCGACTGTACACACTAAACTCTGTTAAGTTTCGATAAAAATAACTGTTGATTATTAATTAAGAAAAACTATGGAATTTTATATTACGACATAAAAAATTAAAAAATCTTTATAAGCTATTAGTAGAATATATATATATATATATATTAATTATAGTCGGATTTAGTTTTTAGCTTGACTTGTACTTATTTACGCAGCAACGACGAATATATATATATATATATTATTTAGCTTCATATATATATATATATATATATATATATATATATATATATATATATATATATATATATATATCTTTTTTTCTTATGTTTTAATAATATAAAATTAATAATACTTTAATGAACACTTGTTACGACTGAAAATCAAATCCAAAGCTTTATAGCAGGGGTGACCAACCTGCGGCTTTTTGAAGGATTATTTGTGGTTCTCGATAAATGTGTCTGAGTTCTATTTTCATTTTTGTGCTATTACATTTAAAAAAATTATTATCGTTGTATGTTTCAAAACGTCTTTTAAATACGTATTTGAATTTGAAAAATGGCTCGGACTATCAAGAAACTTAGCCAACCCTGCTTTATTGCAAACTAAATACATAACATAACGAATTCAATACTGAATCTAACATACTAGAGGAAGCTCTCGTGATTGCCTTTTTTTAAAGAACATAAATATATATGAGATGTTCTAGTCGACTAGTTGTAGTCGGCGACTAGTCGGTAAAAAGCGCCGACTATCCGGCTTCTTACTTTGTGTCTATTTCTCAATAAAATGTATGTGTTACTTCCTTGTAAAGAAAATATATTGATGACATTTATCAAACAAAATTAGTATTTTAATTAAAAAACAAATCAACATAATATTTAATGACATATATTGCAATTCTGCGTGATGATATTTGAAACTATCGTCAAACTAGTGAGCTGTAAAACACAAAAAACTTTTTTGTTATTTATATTTGTCCACATGTCAGTAGTGACTGAAATTGCAGCGAATCAGCTGTAAACGAAGCGTCACGGGAATCCCCTAAACCGTAGTCGGCTTGGCCGATTAGTCGGCCGACTAGTCGGCTTATTTACAACCGACTAATAGTCGGCTAGTCGGCCAAAGTCATAATCGGCACATCTCTAAAATATATATAAATTGTTATTAGATTTTTTTTACTTATTATATTTGACACCAAAGCCGAAGAGAAGCTCTTAAAAGAAAAGAATAAATGTCAAAAAAGATACGTGATAATTAATAGATATTAGAAATTCTAGTTTTATTTTTTGAAATGAGGGTTTACGTGTGAATTAATTTCTTATTGGACTTCTGTCAAAATACTCTACAATGGCAGAATAGAAGCCATTAATAGAAGAATAAGTAAAGTAAAAAAGAAACTTAAATAAATGCAGGCAGTCCTCGACTTACGTTGTTTCGATTTACGTCAAACAATTTTTTGACACTTAAGCATACGTCAATTGTTTCGATTTCCGGCATTGAAGAATTCACTTGTCACGACTTCGTTGCAACCATTGGATCAAGGAGTTATTGCGTCTATAAGGCCTATTATCTTTAAACCTAACCCTTGTGTATGTAAATATATGAATAAATATGCCTCGATTTACGTTGCTTATTTCAAGAACCTAACATGCCGTAAGTTCGAGGACTGCCTGTATACCTAAATGTGACACTAAAATAAAACAATTTAGTTTTACTTTAATCCTAGAAGTTAAATAAGTATCTAGTGCACTAGTATTATACAGTATGTCCTAGACATGCAAAGCTTAACAAAGCCATTTGTCGTCAAGACAATAGATATTGTTCCTGTTTATTGGAACCTAAATTAATCCCACAAATGTACTATTACAATGAGCTGCTATCAACTGCTATAAGGCAGATGTCGATGTATTTGAAAGACTTCTTCTATATTATAATTAACTAGCTTTCACCCCCGGCTTCGCTCGCATTTAATTCATTAAATAAGTATCAGAGATCATACTAACTATAGTCAATTGGAAACTATTATTGCTGCCATTTCGCAATCTATATATATAAAACGCAAAGGTGACTGACTTAGTGATCTATCAACGCACAGCCCAAACCACTGGACGGATCGGGCTGAAATTTGGCATGCAGGTAGATGTTATGACGTAGGCATCCGCTAAGAAAGGATTTTGATCAATTCTACCCCCAAGGGGATAAAATAGGGGATGAAAGTTTGTATAAATCTTATTATATTTTCGACTGATTGAACTGAAATTAAAAATTGACAGATATGTGGTTAATAACTGGAGTAAAGCCACACAAACTAAACCTAATTAATAATAATACTTCTTAACGCGAGCGAAGCCGCTGGCAAAAGCTAGTATATTATATATTTGAGTCCGTGCAAAAGAAAAATCCACTTTTCGCTTTTCAGTTTTTATTAGGACAGCTTGACATTGACAGTCGTATATTTTTTATAAAACTTGATTTATAAAAATCAAAAGGAGGTTGCGATCGCCAACAACTATAGTAAAAAATATTTATTTTTTAAATAAAAAGTATCCTATGTTACTTCTAGAACCTCCAAAAATATGTGTACAAAGTTTCATGATGATCGGTTAAGTAGTTGTTGCGTGAAAACGTAACAAACAAACTCACATTCACTTTTATATTAGTAAGGGATAATAAAAATATTTACAAATTTAAATATGAATTGAAAAAACATATAATGGGTCCGAGTGCCTTGTGATGGTGTTGTCAATATTCTAGTATAATACGATATAGTCTATGCACGTTATGTTTATTGATAAATTTTATAAAAGTATCCTAATTAAGTGAATTTATTAAATATCTTAAACCTTTAAAGTCATTTTTATATAGTCAAAAATCAGATTGTTGATTGGTCCCACAGGACAGTGTGGGAACCAGCGGTGAATCTTGTTGTATATACGTATAAATTGTGAATAAAGTATTATTATTATTATTATATAACTTGAGTATTACTCTAAAATGAAACAAGAGCTGTTGTTAACTGCTATAAGTCACTGCTTACCACCGTACAGACATAGAGCTGTTGGAATCGAACGCATGTACTTCAAGTATCATCGTAAACTTGTATTACGTGTTTTTAAACTAACATTCGGGTATGTGCCAATGAACTTTTTTACTAATGTTCTTTCCCATACTTTGTTTACATTCACAAATTCTTCTACGCATATCCATAAGATATTAACACTAGAACTACTAGCCAGTCAAAATGACCTATTTTTATCAACTAGTCAAAATGACTCGCAAAGTATTAAATATTATTTATTTATTTATCTATTTATGAATAATATTAATATATAGTTTTCGATGGTCCCACACTAGGCATTGCCTGTCACGTGAGACCCAAAAAATTTCAATAAATTGTAAACAATAGAATCGTTTTCAAAATATAATGAGTAAGGTTTTACGTAAAAGTCTTGTGAAGAATTTTTGAAACCGGTCAAATTTACCGGTTGGTAGTTCTAGTGTTAAATTTCTTATCTCTATATTTTTATATAGACTAGCTGTTGCCAGCGACTTCGTTCACGTAATAATGAAGCTATAAAGTACTATGAATTTTAACATGAAAAAGTAGTTGTTGAGACATAACTGTAATAGTTAGACATATGGTATCGCAGATTTTTTTGTGGATATTGATGTCCTCTATAAAACTGTAGTACATCACTTTGCTCTATTGTCAATAATTTCCACATCGTACTCAATATAATGTTTTTTTTCCCTTTTGAGTTACATTATTGAAATTTTCATCCGGGTTTTTGAAAATATTTTATAGCCTATGTTCATCAGGGATAATGTAGGATTCTAATGGTGAAAGAATTTTTCAAATCGGTCCAGTAGTTTCGGAGCCTATTCAATACAAACAAACAAACATTTTTTCTTTATATATTAGTATATAGATTATCGTAGTAAATATTTTGCACTAGAAATATACATATTCGGCGATGGGCAAAACGATTACACAGCGTTCGATATATCTTTAAATAGTACATATCTTCGGGTTCTATTAAGTTGGTAGGATATACAAAATTGCAATTTATCAGAGAGATTTAAAGTTGTCATTGTGCATAGTTTGTTTGTGTAGATTCTTCGTTGTTGTATTAAATATATCAGGAAGCATTTTCATGAGATAGAGCAGCCATTCTCAAAGTGGTGTTCCGCAGAACCCTAGGGCTAAAATACTGCAGAAAATACCTACCAAAGGGAGATTATAAGGTTACATTTAAATATTACGTAATATTACATTGCAATATGATTATTCATAAATACATATAAATCAGTTTTTTATAATTATATTAAGGCTTTTTCCTTCGCCAAAAAAAGTTTGAGAAGCTATGACATAGAGGATTGTATTTTGAAGCTATTTCAACAAAAAAAAACCGTTGTATCAGTGTTTGAAACAACCTTAGTCTTCAGTAAACCTTCCAATGGTTAAAAAACTGAAACTCAAATTAACCATTCAATGTTGTTGAACGATTAGTACAGTCAGTTACAATAATATTAGAACTGACTTGAAACATCCGAAGAAAATACGTTGAGTTAAAAAATAAAATCATTTGTTTTTTTTTAAACAAAAATAAGTGCGATTTGTTTATTATATAACTAGCTTTTACCCCCAGCTTCGCTCGCATTTAAGTCATTAAATAAGTATCAGAGATCATACTAACTATAGTCAATTGGAAACTATTATTGCTGCTATTTCGCAATATATTATATATTTGAGTCCGTGCAAAAGAAAAATCCACTTTTCGCTTTTCAGTTTTTATTAGGACTGCTTGACATTGGCAGTCGTATTTTTTATAAAACTTAATATATAATTTATAAAAATCAAAAGAAGGTTGCGATCGCCAACAAATATAATAAAAATAATTATTTTTAATAAAAAGTATCCTATATTACTTGTAGTACCTCCAAAAATATGTGTACAAAGTTTCATGATGATCGGTTAAGTAGTTGTTGCGTGAAAACGTAACAAACAAACTCACATTCACATTTATATTAGTAAAAGGGATAAGGAAATAGTTTTAAAACGTTTATCTGATATTTGTGGTAGAAATAAGTATATAACTTTAAGCTTGAGTAGTCCTTGAGCAAGACAACGGTTAGCACAGGCTTGAGTAGACCGTCCAAATTGACTGGACACAATGTTCTATCTCGCGAACGAAGCCTTAATTAACCCTTAGCAACCTCTAACTGAACCTCCTCGGGTAATTTATTGATTTCTGAATTAATATACTGGTTTTTAGTGTCTATTTACACTTTTAAACAAACATTATGGGTACTTCGAACTATGAGTTTTGTGGTGTAGGGGGTCAACTACAATAATTATATAGATTTTTTTTCTGTTAATTATTTGAAGTACAAGCTATGATTGGCGAGTTTCTTGTGGTCTTCTTCTCGTCATACGCCTTCCCGAAGTCACGATAGAGTCTAACGATGAGCAAGCGCACGCCTTTAGTGCCTATGCTAATAAACGATATTCATTTCATTTCATATATTTAAAAGCAATATATCGCAAGAATTTTTATAGTGATTTCTTAGATTATTTCCTATTTTAAAAACTTTATGCGAGATCTTACGAAACATAGAGTAAAAGATTCGTAACTAATTTTTCTTTTTTAACATAAAGTTCAGACGCACTTCGGACGATAACACGGACGTTTCCTACTCAGGAACACTTACGTAATTATTCACGAAATTACGGATTTGACAGCGACGTCACGACGGATAGGATAGGACACACAATGCTTATTTTACGGACATTTGACAGGACTTTTTACGGGTTTATGTGTCAAAATTCACATAAACTATAGAAGTGACGGCCGTATCACAAAACTTCGGATACGCCTTAGTAGCCCCCCTGTTTTGATATCAACTTTTGTACATGTACATTCGACTGTTATCTTCTCCAGATTAAGATATGACGTAGCAATAAAATACTAAACGAACGCACAAAAACAGCGCCACCTCTCGGAGTAAATAAGCGGTCAATTTGAATCACTATATAAATCTCTCCGCTCGGATATGGAAACTCATTTCACTGGGACTTTTCATCCGATAATATTGAACGTTTAATTGCGTATTGGTGGCTCGGCTGAGGAGACAGGTGAGCGTTTCCAATTTCATATGTCCATCTATGCATGACTCTTGGGTATTTTTTAAAAATGTACTTTTAGTAATTGGACTTTTACTCGTCAAAATCAATAAAAATCACAATCAATTTGATTTAGCTGCTGTATACTGACATTGTCCACTTACATACTAATGTCATAATAATATATAATAAATCTACTATGACGTAGAAGAATAGCTGCTGCATTGTCCCTACATTATCATCCTATTGTATACCCAAGGGTAAACATAAAATGACATTGATTATGTCCAAGCTTTTTTATCAGTAAGATATTCATCTAACGTGTAATATGATTTTTGAATAAGCAATATTTTGAATAAGAAATAAACAATAATCAAAACATAGAAAACAAGTAATGAACTTCAAACCCTTGTTTTCAATTCAATTCTTCATTTCTTATAAATTTATATTTATTAATAGTTCTTTCATTTATTCTGTGGTAGTTTCTGCTACAAGCCGAAAATACTTATTTAAGAAGATTTGAGGTTTTGACGTTTAATCTGTCAGTGTCATCTTTCTTGTTTCTCTTTTCCTTATTATTGTCACAATACATTGTTATACAGTATTGCCCCGCTTTACGCGAGGGATACCTACGTTCCGGAAAAAATCGCGTTAACTGAAATTCCCGCGACCATAGAGAAGTTGATGACTACATTATGTTTATACGCACTCTTTCGCGTAATTTAATAATAAATTTGAATTTCGCGTTATAGTGAAACCGCGCATAACGGGGTCGCGTATAGCATGGTATTACTGTAATTATATTTTCAAATCTATTTTAATCCGTATAATTATTTTACATAGGTTTTCTCTAAAATACCAATAAATAATTAAGACTTGTAATTATGGTATCCAATATAAAGGCAATTCAACTTCCCTTATATACGAATTAGTTATTTCTATACCCCCTTTTGAAATCATTAAAATGTTCTAACTATAAAATCGAATAAATTAACCAAGGACGTATACAATTATGTATGAATCTGATTGAGATAATTTGAAAGATTCTATCCGACTTTTGATAAAAAAGCTTGGACATAAC
The DNA here is from genome assembly GCA_028551675.1 of Tineola bisselliella. NCBI lineage: Eukaryota > Metazoa > Arthropoda > Insecta > Lepidoptera > Tineidae > Tineola > Tineola bisselliella. The sequence continues at coordinate 32,197 of JAPWLS010001654.1, forward strand.
CAATGTCATTTTATGTTTACCCTTAGGTATACAATAGGATGACAATGCCCCTATACAGCAGCTATTCTTCTACATCATAGTAGATTTATTATATATTATTATGACATTAGTATGTAAGTGGACAATGCCAGTATACAGCAGCTAAATCAAATTGATAATTAATAAATTTATTTAATTTATATTTGTATTGACGAGTAAAAGCGCTCTATTGGAGCCCATTTACTAAAAGTAAATAAATAAAAAATAAAAATAAAAGTTATTTTGATTGTTTTTAGCCTTAGCTTTTCTTCAGAATAAATTCTTTCCTTCGTACTGTGAACTAGTACATACTAGACTGGGAAGTATGTACCTTCGTGTCCAAACATTGGGAAATATGTACATAGTTAATTTTTCAACGGTCAAGTTTAAGATCGGTCGCCAAACCAGTTTCAAAACAGTTACTCTAAACCTGGTTACTTCCTGATGTCAAATATACTATTAAAAACCGGTCGATAAAGTTCAACGAACTATTTGGTTTATGATTATTCGATAATTCTAATTTACCGTTACTTTTCCCTAAAATAGATTTTTTTCTATTGAGTTTTTTATTATATGTTTTATTCATATAAGTTCAAATATCTTTATTGCATGTCACAATTATCTTCTTCTTCTTTATTGATGGCTTCAGAAGTCTAATGAAGACAATTCTGCCAATGTCCAGTATTCGGGCAAAAACCCAATAAGAGAATACAAAATTTTAATTCACACGTAAAAACTCATGTCAAAAAAAAAACTTTACAGCATGTCATAATTATAATAATAGGCGTGTGGACAGTGTTAAAAAAATGAGGAAATAATGATTTTTGTGGGAAAAAATGTTAAAAGTATTGCAATTTGACCAGAATTGATTTGTTTATGTTGGTAGTGTTTCTAGCATCAAATAAAGAGAAAAGTTTTATTTATAGTTTAATAAATTCTAAACAACTTTTGTAAAGTCTGGAATTCATGTTTAACTCGCGAAATATATTTAATAAATGTCATTTTGTTTTCTTCGTTCGTCAAATTGCGTGTATATCGGTCCGTGACGTCACATGCCGCCTATGAGCGTTTTCCCGCATAATTTAAAACCGATATTAAAAAACGCAATATTTAAGTAATATACTTAGTTTATTACTGAAATATTGTGTTTTTCGGTAATATTAGACGCGTACCTGCATTATAGAAGGCAATTTCAAAATCTGTCCACATGCCTATTGAGATGTCAATACAATGCAAGTGTCATTATAACACCCGGTCAGGGAATAGCAATATAATAATACAGTATATCATTTAATAATTACAATTAATAATTAAATTTCATTTACTGTTTCGAATCATTGAAGTACTCGTCAACTGAATAAAAACATTTTAATTCCAAATATTTTTTATTTTATTAGGCTTTCATTGCATTTTTCATATTATCGTGGGCTGATACCTGTGTGGTTGCTCCGTGGATCTGATCTAATTTTAATTCTTGTGAATTGTTATTTACTTTTTTCTGAATGAAAATTCAGTTTTTTTTGTTAATTATTTTATGTACAGGCTATGATTGGCGAGTTTCTTGTGGTCTTCTTCTCGTCATACGCCTTTCCGAAGCCATTGTAGAGTCTGACGATGAGCAAGTGCACTTTAGTGCCTATGCTAATAAACGATTTTCATTTTCATTTCATTTAATCACTCTTGGCACAATATTATTGAATTTTTTTATTGATATGTTATACGTTGGGTTGAGTTTAGTAGTTATGAAGCCTGTTATTGAATTTGTTATCTAAATACTGAATTCGCCAAGTCAGCTTGTCACCCTGGGTTACAGTTCCGGGTCAAACTATTTATTCCTAGAATATTATTGCTGCGTGTAAATTGAATAATTGATTATGTTTTTTTGGCTCAATACTCGACATCGCTAGAATTGTTATTGATATAAGAAGATTAATAAATATAATAACTAGACATTTGTTTCAGCTATCCGATAGAAGATGGCGCTAAAACAATTTTTAATTTTATTCGTCGTAATACATGCAACAGCGGCCTCTAGTTTTAGAAGTAAGTAAATATAGTATTAGTATAGTGTAGTAGTGATAATTATTAAATGAAGTATGTCTATCTCTTTCTAGCTGCAAGGCAAGGTCCGGGTAATATTTTCACAGTGGGAAACGGGGAACAATGTCAAAGTTCAGACAGAAGCACTGGAGGTGTTTGTCTATCAAGAAACCAATGTAATACACAAGGCGGCAAAGCGGTCGGTTTCTGCGGAGTCTTCGCTACTTGCTGCTCACGTAAGTATCTCCATCACCAGTGGGCTTATCACGAATTTAGTCTGGCTTTCGAATCGAGCTGTCACAAGTAAAACGGGATCCGTTAGCAATCGGGATCATGAATTTTTACTAACGAGCACCAGCAATCTATCAAATGAACGAAAAGTATCTAAAATATTGTAGTTCCAAAACCGCACCCGGTGACGCTGCTCAAATTTCCATACAAATTGAAGCGAACTCGGTTCGAAAGCCAGACTAAAATTCGCGATAAGCCCACAGCACATACGTCTATTTAGAAAGTAAAAAACAACGCAAATATTTTGGAGCGACATCTAGTGACGAGTAGCGTAACCATGTACAATATGACTTTTTGCTTTGTAGGTCTTCAACTAGTAGGTAGGTATTTTGCTTCGTTGAATTTTAGGTAAATATTAATTATTTATTTTAATTTTGCTGTTTAATTAATACGAAGGACAATCAGCAAAATCAAAATAGTTATTTGTTTTAAATATTTAACACCTACATATCATGAGCGAGCCAGCCATGGGCTCAGGGTGCAGGGCAGTAGTCTAAAATAATATGTAACTAGCAAATATACAGCGGTCTTAGATATAGGTTAATTTTTTCATACAAAAAGGTTAGGCATAGTAGCACTCTATAGCAATGAATGTAATTTGAATTATTATAAACAAATAATTTTTTTAGGTTTGATTAGGTACCTTACAAATCTTTCGTGGCTACGACGCCAATGCCACATACAAATAATAATATATCTATGGATAGTAATCAAAACAAAATTGCTACCGAATTAAACTTAAGATCTTTTTGTCCTATATTCGAATTGATCTTCCCAAAGCATCCTTTTATGCATTCGTATAATAAACAATTAAAAAATCATAATGAATATTCTTCATTATATGTTTTATATAGCATAACTAGCATTAGTAGGTACTTAATTGAAGGCTAGCATTGTAGTGGTCTCGATATTTTCGCGCCTTCAGGCTCTGCCTCCGGCCGTTTACCATAATGTTGTAAATACTAAAATATCTCTCTGCATCTACACTATTTGTTGGAGTATAGATGTTTCTTGAATATCGACATTAAGTAAATAATCTAAATATCGCGGTTAATTACTAAAACGCATCTATCGCGCCTACAGTAATACCCCGCTTTACGCGACCCCGTTATGCGCGGTTTCACTATAACGCGAAATTCAAATTTATTATTAAATTACGTGAAAGAGTGCGTATAAACATAATGTAGTCATCAACTTCTCTATGGTCGCGGGAATTTCAGTTAACGCGATTTTTTCCGGAACGTATCCCTCGCGTAAAGCGGGGCTTAACTGTATTTCGTAAATACGAAAATTACGTATCCCTAACAATTATATTTCTTGCAGTGAACGCCTGCGACATCCGCACCAACACAAAGGTGGCGGTCTTCATCAACCCGCCACTGAACAAGGAATACTCAGGCCTGGAGTGCTCCTACAATGTTGAGATCAATAACAACAATGTGTGCCAAATGAGGATCGACTTTGAGACTTTCAATCTCGCTCCACCGACCACCGTGAGTAACCTTTCTGTATAACTCGAGCGCGGTTACTTTGATATAAGTCACAGAAATATGTATGTGGAAATTTTAAAGTATACCTACTTAGTATGAATTATTATTTGACCTATCTATAGAAATCACATCAAAACAGTGCCGTTTTAAAATTAATAAATTTTCGGTATGATTGCGGTCAAATAACTGCTTTCTTGAAAGTGATGATACTACCCCGGGACTATATACATCATCAGCCATCATCAGTCATTAAATTGCATTGCCCAATACTATTACTGCTTCTTCTATGACAATTGGTTATCTGGAAGAAATTACTTTCAGTGATAAGATCGCTGATCGGTCTAAATTTGTTTCTTACGTGTTAAATTTTATCAGTATTATTATTTTTTAAAGCAATAACGTATTTATTATTATTATTATTATTAAATTCAAATTGACCAGCTCAAAGGTTATATTATAGGTAGCCGATAGAACTAGATAACGATAGAAGTGGACTGTATCAAATGAAAACGCTGGAAAATCCTATTTACACTATATAACCAATCTCTTATAATCTAAGCACACACATCTGTTCCCATTCGCTCCTCCCCCACGTTCCTCTTTTGTTTCATTCCAAATTCAAATTTCATTATTTATAAAAATATACGAGTTTAGGAAGAGTTTCGACGATTGGAAGAAACGCTGGCACAAGTGCATAGCTAATGGGGACTATTTTAAAGATGACAACATTAATGTAGACAAATAAATAAATATTTTTTTCAAAAGAAGAAAATTCCCGTTATTTTCTGAACACACCGCGTATATACTATTAAAACATCGCCGCCGCAACCTCTTTTCTGTCGATGACATTAAGATAGAAGTCCTGATTGGAGTTTTCTTTTCGAAGGTGGAGCCTGTGGAAAACGTGACTCAAAGGCCTGGATACACTTGTAGGAACGACATATTCCAGGTCACTAACTTACAAGCAAACTCGGACATCATCCCGCCGTTGTGTGGAGACAACAGTGGCCAACATTGTAAGTAGATTTGAAATATATATCGTTTAAGTTTTTTTGTTCAAATAGCTTTAAAAGATAATTATTTAGTACAGTAATTCTCAACCTTTTTTTTTGTTGCGGTACACTTTTTCACGAATTCAAAATTTTCATTTCATATATATCTAAAATTGGGCAACACACTTTTAGAATCACTGATTTAGTATAATAATAAAATTTCATTTAGTTTATATAATAGTACTCCTTTTTATAATATATAGTCCTAATGTAATTTTGTAGGTAGGTTTTATAAACAAATAAACAAAAATGCAACTTTCCCAGAGCGCGATGCATTTTAAAGCGAATCCTTTATCTCTCGCAGTATACGTCAGAGTGAACGCGTCAACGAACAGCAGAAACATTCGTATCAATTTCAAAATTGCTGACAGAAACACACAACCCAACTTGCCGCAAGCAACATGGAAGATAAAGGTGACACAACTGGAATGCTTCAACACGCTCGGGTGAGTCCACTATTCTTTATTCTTTTACATAAAATAAAATTAAAAAAGTAGTTTTTTTGTAAAGAATTTTGGTACATAAAAATAGCAAGGGCCCCTGTACCCAATCAAAAAAGGTACCTAATTAAACCTAAAAAAATTATCTAGGTACTAACTACAATACTTAATATCCGTAAGAGAGTGCACACCATGGGCGTAGCCGGGGTAAGACAGCGGGTATAGTTTGCTAGTTACATATTATTTTAGACTGCTGCCCCACCCTGAGCCCATGGCTGGCTACGCCCATGGATGTACTAGGTTCGAAAACCTGTGCTACTGGCAATCCCAGTTACTGAAGTAAATGTATGAGATAGATAGAAAGAAGATATATTAGAATTACATCATACTTACATTCTTATTAGAACAAACTTGTCAAATACTAATATACTACTTAACAATATGCAGTAACTGTAATAGCATCTTGTTCACTTCAATAATAGGTATAATAATATTAAGTATTGGATGTCATTTGTAGTTTTATTTAATGTATAAAATGCTTTGTTAATTAATATTTGTTTTGTAAATGTTTTATATTTGACTAGCTTTTGCCAGCGGCTTCGCTCGCGTTAAGAAGTATTATTATTAATTAGGTTTAGTTTGTGTGGCTTTACTCCAGTTATTAACCACATATCTGTCAATTTTTAATTTCAGTTCAATCAGTCGAAAATCTAATAAGATTTATACAAACTTTCATCCCCTATTTTATCTCCTTGGGGGTAGAATTGATCAAAATCCTTTCTTAGCGGATGCCTACGTCATAACATCTACCTGCATGCCAAATTTCAGCCCGATCCGTCCAGTGGTTTGGGCTGTGCGTTGATAGATCACTATGTCAGTCACCTTTGAGTTTTATATATATAGATATCATCTGATAAGTTATTTTTACAATTCAAAGTAGTTACAAAGCCCTTTGTTAATTTTACAAGTCATATTACAGCAGGATATTTTGCGATATTTTCTTTTAAATTAATTTTAAATATAATAAACTGAAGCCATACGCCTTCCCCATAACTGAGCAAGTGCACGCCTTTAGTGCCTATGCTAATAAACGATTTTATCAATTTCAATATTTGTAGCTTTAATTTTATCTGCACTTATTCCTTAATGCAGCCTTACAGCTTGTCCTAAACTTTAACTGGTAGACAATATCCAGCGGCATTAAAATCTCCTTTTGAATTTTTGCAAATAAATCCACACAAAAAGCGAATGTGCCTTTTTTAGACTACTTGAAAATTATGATTGACATAAATGGAATAATAATATTTTGTCAACAGCAAATATCGTGATGGTCTTTTCGAAGCGATCACATCATCTCTGCCAGCGTCTCCATTGTCATCGTCAGCTGATCGCGATGAATATTTAATTGGTAAGTATTAATTCAATAAAAAACAACTAAAATATAATTTTATCATTGATTACTTTATATATGCATTCAATACTCGTTTGGTAGATATGTTATATTGTTTAACATCATATTCTTGGCTGCAAACGTTCGTGTGAATCACCCAGTGTATATATTTTGTGTTTTAAATTATTTACTATATGTTTATATTATAGTATATCAGTGGCGTAGGTAACCACAGGCCCTGGGGTAAAAAATAAACTAGGCCCCAACTAAACTAAGAATGCAGGGGAGTTTCAAACAAATATAATAATAATAATAAAAATTCTTTATTGCGCTTCAAAAAACATGGCACAATGACGAGCTTAATGCCATTTGGCATTCTCTACCAGCTAACCATTAGGAGAGGAATGCGGTGTATGAGGCGCCAATATAATTAATAATAATAATAAAAACGTACATATTAGCTGGTTACATACACACAAATACATACAATATCGATATATACTTATATAAAATAAATTAGATAATTCATGCACTATTATTCAATTCAAATTCAAATATGTTCGAGACTTGTTGGGAATTCCCCTGTATTTTTAAATAAGTTACCATTATTAAAGTCGCTTTCCTGGAATCTGGTTTAATTTATATTCCGAATGTGGGAAAAAATTTCACTAGTTTTTTATAGTTTGTACGCCAGAGTCCGAGGGTCCCCTGGGCTTGGGGGCCCTGGGGCACTGCCCCGTCTAGCCCCTTAGTAGCTAGGCCACTGGTTAATGTGTTTCAACATAAACCTTTTTACTATAGTCTTTAATGAAATTAATTGGACATGTCGACCCTTTACAATCAATATCTCTCCAACCACTGACCATAGACAACTGTCTCTTATTATAAATGTAATAGACAAAAATATTTATGTTGCTATTTCAAAAAAAAAATTATAAATTTTAATTATAAACAAAATACTTTAGGGCAGTCATTAATTTAAAATTGACAGAGTATCCTAAACTTTCAGAAAAACAATTCAGAATGTAGACCAATAAGCGAAATTTTCCAATTAGATATAACTATTTACGTTTCCAGCTCCTCCCGGCTGTCTCCAGTTCTATCCAGATCGAGCTGGTTCGTTTGAATCGTTTAATTACAACCGAGGCGCGGGGCCGTACATCGCTAACTTGGCATACGCCACCTGCTTTAAAAGAACGCCGGATGTCTGCGGCATCAAGTAAGTCTTTTGGGTAATTTTGTCGGCTTCAGTGATACATTAGTCTCGGATCCCATAAGAAATACAGAGTGGGGCACGGGAATCTCCCACATTTCAAAAGGCTGATAAAAGAAAATTCTATGAGATATCAGTGGGCTTATCACGAATTTAGTCTGGCTTTCGAATCGAGCTGTCACAAGTAAAACGGATCCGTTAGCAATCGGGATCATGAATTTTTACTAACGACTAACGAGCACCAGCAATCTATCAAATGAACGAAAGATCGAGACGTTCGAAAATTAACAAAAAGTATCTAAAATATTGTAGTTCCAAATCCGCATGCGGTGGCGCTGCTCAAATTTCCATACAAATCGCTCGAAGCGTACTCGGTTCGAAAGTCAGACTAAAATTCGTGATAAGCCCACAGGTACATTTATATTTAGTTACCATGCCCCCCCTGTATTTGTTAAATATTCGATATTTAATTATTTATTTTATATTCAAATTACCATAACATAACATAGATACGTTATGTGATTTTTTGAAAGTCAAAAACAAACGACTACAGTGCTTTATTTTATTTTTAATTTATTTATTATTATTATTTTAGATTACAAGCTGCCAGTTTTGAAATGGCGTATAGATCGGAAGACAATCTGTATCTAGACACGGATTGTCAAATGAATCCAGTTACTCAAGGGACGGCTCAATCCGAAGATTATCTATTCGTGCCAGAAGCCACGACAGCTGACGGCTTGAGAGGCAGCAAGTTCTGTGGTAGCAGCGGGTCTAACCAAATTATTGCTGGTAAGTAAGCTTTTATTCGAGTTTAAAGTTATGCAGCGCCACCTAGCGGCACGATTAAACTTAATATTTAATGTGCCGATACAATAACTTGTAATTATTAGAGATGTGCCGATTATGACTTTGGCCGACTACGGTTTAGGGGATTCCCGTGACGCTTCGTTTACAGCTGATTCGCTGCAATTTCAGTCACTACTGACATGTGGACAAATATAAATAACAAAAAAAGTTTTTTGAGTTTTACAGCTCACTAGTTTGACGATAGTTTCAAATATTATCACGCAGTATTGCAATATATGTCATTAAATATTATGTTGATTTGTTTTTTAATTAAGATACTAATTTTGTTTGATAAATGTCATCAATATATTTTCTTTACAAGGAAGTAACACGTACATTTTATTGAGAAATAGACACAAAGTAAGAAGCCGGATAGTCGGCGTTTTTTACTGATTAGTTGCCGACTACGATAGTGGCCGGATAGTCGGCTTTACCGACTAGTGGCCGACTAGTCGGAACATCTCTACTAATTATCTCATTATTAACGTATATATTTATTCTATTGCAGCATCACCGCCTGGACCAATCTATGTACACTTCCACAGTGACAATTTGGTAACAGATGAAGTACCAGAATCGGGATATAGGTTTAGTTATAATGTACTAAATAATTGTTAAAAGATCTCTGTTAAAATTTAAAAAAACGTGACTGCCATAAACGTTAACTTTGAACTTCATAAATGTATACTTCTAGTGAGGGTAGAAGTCGAAATCGTAAGTCTTGAATTGTATGGATGTCTGATTTGATAACAAGAAAGAGAACGGTGCTAATTATAAAATAGATTTAAGATTGTTCGCATTTATTATTTTGTAAATCATCTGGGAAATATAATTTATAATATATTTTTAAGTAATAACTGTTGGTTTTTATTTATTTCAAACTAATTTAAATGATATGTGGGTTGTGAACGAAAATGTCGGCTATTTTTCACGTTATCCCGGGACGGTGTGAAAAATCATTACCAGTGATTTTTCACATGTGATATGATTTGATGAAAACAAGTAATTTCATCAAATGATTATTACTAAAACACAACACTAGGAAAATAAAACGAAAATTTAAAATAAAAAATTATTTATTAACTTAAAAAGCGACAATAATAAAAAAATAAATAATTTATTTACAAAAATAATTCTTATTATTATATATATTAATTAAATCTTATAAACTTTAATACCATTGCAATATAGAAAATACTTTATCAATCAATTTTTAAATCCCAAGACAACTTGACCTGCAGTTTAACACTAGATTTACCAGACCACTCAAAATGACCGGTCTTCAAATAAATTTCGATTCTTTTTTCTTTAATTTATAACAGAAGAATTAGTTTTATGAATTTTATATTATTTTATATATATTTTCAACAAATATATACTTTTTTGGTTTTGGTAGAAACAGATATATTTAAGCTGGTAAATCTAGTGTTAAAGACTACATAAAATCAATAAATTCGATTTTTTCTAATTCGATCAAAAGATATATTTCTCGGGTCCCATTAAAACAGTTGGATCTACAAAATTGCTGGACAGAAAAACGATTTAAAGTTGTCATTGTGCATAGTTTGTTTGTGTAGCCTCACAGAGTGGCAATTTGATTGTTAATGGGGGGAATTCGAAAATGGACTCGATCCGAGTTTAACCCTATCGCTCCGGATCATTTAAATGCAATGCTAGAATTCGGTGCCAAATTTAACAAAAAAAGCTAATTCTTAAATAATTATTAGGTATAATTTCGCTTGACGAGACCAAAATATAAACTAGGTGTTTGGTTACATAGGAGAGACATAAGAATTTTAGAAAAGCGAAGGTGGGGCTTGGTACAAAAGAGGTTGGGAAACACTGGTGTAGATACTTCGTTGTTGTATTGAGTATCTCAGAAACCATTTTCTATGAGATAGAGAATTATATTAAGATGCTATTACAACAAAAAAAAAAGCTAAAATTACCAAAACAGGACCCGAAGATCTAAAAGTCTGACTTACTTAAAGAACTACTTTTTTAACTCGAACTTGGAAAGATCGACATAAAAAAGTGCAACGTACATATGTAATAACATAAATAATTAATTAAAAAACAGTCTTAGAATAAATATTTACAATTTCTCTTCTTTCTTGACATACTATATATAGTATCTCCCTTATAGTAATAGAACATATACGTATTGTATTGAATATGAAATATATTATATTGTACGGACATTGTATTGACTACTTAGTACTAAACATAATTACTATTTAACTTTTAATACATTTTAAAATAAATATGTCAGTGCCTTAAATAAAAAAAATGCTTGTCTATGGTTCATAACAATGACGCATCACTGTTTACACATACAATTTATATTGTCTATTTTTATATTTATTTTGATACTGTTTAAGCGTAATTCCAAAGCTTAGATAAATTAAAAGTAAAACTGTCAAACAAAATGACGGGTACTTGTTAAAACTACTCAAATTTTTAATTTCTTATTAGACTCCTGCTAGAATATTCGATATTAGCAGAATTGTCTTTAATAGACCATTATTAAAAGAAGAAATATCATTAAATGTCATTTTTCTCTTTACTTAGAGCAATAAAATTAGTTTTTTTTTAAATTTCATCCACAACGTATCATATCTTATAGACCATCGTTTCTCAAGCGGGGGTAGAGTTTGTTTTTAAAGGGGGTCGCAGTCTTTTAAAAAAATAATAAATACAAACTACATATAGGTACAAAAGATTCGTTTATTAAAGGAATGAATTTTAGTGTAGTGTTATAAAACTAAATATTAAGATGTAATGTGGCTTTTTCGCGACATAAAAATGGCTGAGAAACGATGTTATTATAAAGTACAGTATAGTCTCACTAATCCGGCACCCTTCCCCCGCGCCTCCCTCGCCTCTCTACACCTGTGCGTTTCGCAAACTCAATACATTACATACATTTATTCCTTCTATGAAATGCTTTATTTTATTCATTACCTATTACTTTTCACTATAATCCAGTAATCCGGCACCCTCCGGTTTTTAATAGTCCCGAATTAGTGAGATTATACTGTATACATATAACTCATCTTCACGACCTATAGAATGGTGGACCACGACTTACAGTGTACGTAGACAGAGGGATGCCCTTCGAGCTATATATTGGCTCCGGTGCATTTTCATATTCGACATCATAGTAAATTCCAGTTTGATTCTGGAAGGAACACCATTGAAAAGGCATTAACGACCTGCATCAAAGCCACTCTCAAAACAAAAGTACACTCACATGCATACTCCTGGCCCGCGATTTGGGCCTCGGAACCAACAAGTCAGCTCTGTCTTGCACGTGACTGGAGGCTTCAGAACTCGTAGATTCTGAAGCCATATGGTTTGTGTACCCTGAAATTGATTCAGAAAAGTCCCAAATTACTTAGTCCACTATAGAACAAATAATAATAATAATAAATCCTTTATTGCTATAAAAATAATAGTACTAATACAATTTAACTCATAAGAAACGGATTTAGAGCAATTGGCGATTTTATCACTCAAAGTAATTTCTTCCAGATAACCAATTCTGTTAGAAGCAGTAATTGTATTGGGCAATGCAATTTAGATAAATAAAATGCATAAATATAAGCAAACTAAATATATATTGAATATACAAATATTATTCAGAAAGAGAGAGGTATAATGATAGGGAGAGATGATGCAGATTTAATCGATAGTGGTAAATTTAATAAACAATGTTAAGGGGGTCTTCTAGTCTAGAAATTTGAAAAAATCGAAATTTTTTTTATTTCATATTTCGATAGTTTAGATATTCAAAAATATCGTCCTAAAAGGATTTTCCAAAATTCAAATTATTTTCAAACTTATAGCCGTTTTAGTGACGTGGCACCTCGACAGGTTTGAGCGGACGACTACAACAACAGGGGACTAGACGCCCGTGCTACCTGCGTATGAATAACTATTTCTCGTTCTTTCTATTATACTTTCAGTTTACTACATGCTAAAAATAGTCAATACGAAGTAGAAGAAGGTCCAATGTATGAAGCTGGGATGACTGATTAAGAGAATGTAAGTGATATGTACTATTCAATCAGTTACGCCGCCTGAAACTTAACGTAAAACTTTGAACGCGTTTTTCTCAAAACTACTTTTTTCGATGCGGTTGTCAAGATATCTTAAATTCTAATCAACCGATTCACTTGAAATTTGGCATGAACATTCTTTAAATATCCCTCTATGGCACGAAGCAGCAACAACTTGAAATTCTAATTTTTTATATTTTTAAAAAATTCGAGAATGTTAAAAAATTAGTGAAAAAATCGATCTTTACTTTTGAGTATCCGCCATTTTTCGAAAAATTATTTTTTTTCAGTTTTCTTGCTTCATGCCATAATTACATTTGTACTAATCAAGAATCCGGCAAATTTTTTTTTTTCAGACAACCACAAGGGTAGAAATCTTGACAACGAGGACGCAGCCTAAATTTCTCCCCCTCTACTTCAAGGACGCATAACTTAATGAAAAATTATTATTATTTTGAGTATTCTTCAAATATAAATAAACAAATGATAAAAAAATCGATAATAAAAATATCAATGGTTTTTTTTTTATTAATTATCAAAAAACACTCGAAATTCGGGCCTCTAGACTAGAAGACCCCCTTAACAAATTCATAAAATCAATTACCCAATTATAACTACGAATCAAGACCTTTTTGGCTCGCGAACCAGAGACATGGAACCATATAATTCCCCATACCATAGGTGTTATGTTTTTGTTCGCTTGCACGAACATTTAATTATTTATTTATGTATCTACAGCTTATCCCAAATAAATTCGTTACCGTGATGTTGAAGAAGTAAGCAAAACATTGCCTTTTATAAATTTCCTCTCAAATTGCAATAGATCACCGGTGAAGTGCGTCAAATTTGGTACTGTCTCTTTCTACCATCGGCTATAATAATCAAGTTAGAGAGAGAGAGAAGGCAACAGATTTACGTGTCAGTTATTACATGAGATTTGTTAACTTGTGTGTTACAATTTGAACAGCGCCACCTATGAGCGAGTAACGAAACCATGACTTACCATATAGATTAGCTTGCGAGAGAGTGTTGGCGCGCGAGGCAAGCGTATTCATTGTACCAGTGTGGTGCATACCACTCATGTGAAGACCCATTCTGTGTACAAATTTTATGTTACGTTTACTGATTTCTTGCCATACATTACCTCTTAAATTTAATTAATGTATTTTTAATACAAATTAATATTATATATTCACCGTGGCAATGGAACAGGTGGTAGAGTGGGATATCCACCAAACATGGCTGAAGAGGGTCGAGTTGCCATCTGCTGCACCGGATCAGGCTGCTAAAAAATATACATCAAGTATTGACAGTCAACTTGAGATACTTGAGTATTGGACTTGATTTATTTTTGATTAGTGATTAACATAACCAGAACATATTTTGATATATTTATTGGCATAAAGTCATATAACAAACTCCCCGATGATATTAGTAGCCTCCCTCTTTGTCAGTTCAAGAAAATCATATTACACGTTAGATGAATATCTTATAAATAATAAAGCTTGGACATAATCTATGTCATTTTATGTTTACCCTTAGGTATACAATAGGATGACAATGCCCCTATACAGCAGCTATTCTTCTACATCATAGTAGATTTATTATATATTATTATGACATTAGTATGTAAGTGGACAATGCCAGTATACAGCAGCTAAATCAAATTGATAATTAATAAATTAATAAATTTATATTTGTATTGACGAGTTACTAAAAGTAAATAAATAAAAAAATAAAAATTCTCCATCTCATGATAATGGATTCTGAGATACTCAATACAACAACGAAGAACAAACTATGCACAATGACAACTTTGAATAGCTCTGTTGTAAAATTGCGATATATATATATATATATATATATATATATATATATATATGTTCGTACTTACAGCATAATGATTAGCTTGCGCCATTGCTTCAGCAATTTGAGCCCAACGCATCCTCTCTTCAAGTGATACCTGAACATCATTATTAATTTATTAATTTAGAATCACCAACAGTGACTGCAACTACGCTATTTATTTCATTTAATTCCCGGACCGATTCCCTGTAACAATACTTTATTAAATGCATACCTGATAGGGTGGTTGTCCCACTGGTGGTGTTTTAATCGTGTTCGCCATATAACTGAAAACAGGTGATCCCATGCCCACTGCTTTCTGTTCACGTGACCATTTACGACTGAAATAGATTTATATATATAACACAGTTAAATTCCCTCATACAAACACTGAGTGGAGCACTTTTAAATCTACTTGCATCCAGCTGAATATACTTGCACCTAGATGAATATATTTGCATCTAGCTGAATCTACTTGCATCCAGCTGAATCTACTTGCATCTAGTTGAATCGACTTTCATCTAGCTGAATTTACTTGCATCTGAATCGACTTGCATCTAGATGAATCCACTTGCATCTAGCTGAATCGACTTGCATCTAGATGAATCCACTTGCATCTAGATGAATATGTTTGCATCTAGCTGAACCTACTTGCATCTAACTGAATCTACTTGCATCTAGCTGAATCCACTTGAATCTAGATGAATCTACTTGTATCTAGCTGAATCTAATATTCATTACCTCCAGGCCATTAGACAGTAGAGCGTGACCGCGATGACCAACAAGGCGCATACACTTGCACCTACAGACACTCCCAACACCTCCCCGTCCACTTCACAGCTGGAGCCGAGGTAGCCAGCAGTACAACTGAAAGGGTGACATTGAAACTAATTCAGATATAACACTCAAGTCTACTTATAAGCATAAATTCTACACTCGAGTAATGAACAGGTGATTACAGATCAAAGTACGCTCGAGCATCGTTTCTGAACCTCGAGCCTGAATTCCATTTAGTTATAATAAACTGTTTAAAAATAAATTAGATTGAGTCAGTCATTTCATAGTAGTTTCTTTATTTTATGATTAATTGTTTCAGGCGTTACTTTGCGGAAATCCATATTAAAGGAAATTATTTAAAATTATTATATATATTACATAACTAGTTGTCGAGGCTTAGCCGAAGCGACCACACGTATCCTGATGATGCCACGTGAAGTGGTGAAACGCATCGAGACAAGTTATTGCAAGTTGGTGGAGGTTATTTTCCTTCATCGACCTAATTTAGCGGGAATTATAAGCAAAATAATTTTAAATAATTTCCCTTTCTTTATTTCTTCAATTACACTTTATATATCCTATTCTTCTAGATTTTTTTAAAACAATAACAGAAGAAAGTAAATAAAACCTTATAAATTACTTAATTAATTATAAACCAATCAACGACCACTCAGCGTGAAGACCAAAACGTGACTGAACCCAATCAACTGCTTTATTAGTAACGAATAACGTAATTAACAATAAAAAATGCCGGTCCATATGTGAGAAATACGATTTTACAATGCGGTCTTCAACATGTTAATTAAATCGAGTTGAAAGTTTTAAGATTTCTATTGAAATATTCTAACATTAAATCCAAGTTTTACAGAGGTCTAGAGTAAGAAACTCTCACTCATTGAGGTATTTAGGGTTAAAAGTGACAGGACCTGTGGCGGTCGATTCAACAAGCCGAAAATACTTATTTAAGAAGATTTGAGGTTTTGACGTTTAGTCTGTCAGTGTCATCTTTCTTGTTTCTTCTGTCTTTTGATTGCCACAATGCATTGTGATAATTATATATTTTTAATCCATTTTAATCTACATCATTATCTCACACAAGTATTTTCAAAGACCTGGGCAATTTTTCTCGCTTATCCAGGTTCGACCGTATTAGATTCACAAGGTTACTGTTATTATATTTTGTTGTTATTATCTAAGGTGTATTTGAGCGCTTATTATCGATTGAGATCATACTAATGACCTTAATGTTCCGTTCACACTTGACGGCTGTCGGGTCCGAATTTTAATCGGGTGTTCCAGTGGCAGAGTATTTTATATGAAACTATTCACACTCGTCCGATACTGATTTTGTGTCAGCTGTATTGCGAGCCCTCTACGGCCGGAAAAAAATCGTGTCCGACCTCGCTCGCCTATGAGTAAGTACGGCACCGTTTACATTTGTCGGATGTCTGAGGCGATAATTCTCTCCCCGCTTCCCTTTCTCCGCCCACGACCGCAGATTACGCACACAAGATCGCAGGGCGCAAGCAGATTTGTGTTTTATTTTTAGCTTCAACGGAGTCCAACAACCGACTAGTGTGAACAGAGGCGCCGACATACGATTAAAATCCGGACCCGACAGGCGACAAGTGTGAACGCAGAGTAAGACTAGTGTTACGTCCTGTTGTCATGTCAAATAACTAAATAACAAACAAAAATGCAAATACCAAAATATACAATACCTAAAACCGCCCCATGTGTTGGTGCATATAGCCAATTGGTGGCAATCGTTCAGCTCTGATGAAGCACATTCGTCCAAATCTAAAATGAAAAGAAATTAAAAGTCATAAGTAACCAATAACTACTTTTAGACTCACATTCAGAAATAACACTCGAGCGTAGTTTGATCTGCGATCACCTGATCATTACTTTTACTAATAAATTTTAATAAATCTTTAAACACGACAACCATTAGACAGTAATCAAAATAAAATAGTAATATGTTGCATATACTTATATATCAAATATTCAGTTTATTTATATATTAATAAGTAACGATTGAAACGATTTCTTATAAATGCGTGTAACAGAACGTAATGACAGCTAAGTGACAGTAGACAGTTGCAATGGATTATTATCATTGGTCTATTTTGTTTCGTACGACTAATTGACAAGTTTCTTATGGTCTTTTATTCGTCATACGTCTTTCCGAAGTCATTGTAGAGTCTAACGATGAGATTACACACCTTTAGTGCCTATGCTAATAAACTATTTTCATTTCATGACATTTGAACTCTACTTAGAAAATCTATGCTTGAATGTAGTTTCTGATGTCAGCCACTAGATGGCGTATCTACTACTCTCGTCTTTAATTATACCTTGCAGTGGCAATACGCTGCCAGCAGGTGTGTCTACCCACACGGCGGATGCGCCGACATTATTGGACCTCCGCCTTATAACGCCGACTATGTGTTTCTGTATTTCAGTTGCAATCGCACTTCTTAACGTTTCTGGACTTTCTTGTATCTGAAATTATAAAATCAATATTGAATGGGTCACAAAATACAATATATATGTATGCTTTAATAAAACAGTCCTTCATTCTATTTTTTCTCCCCTCTTCTTTACATCTATTTAGTTCTTGTATTTTTTTTTATTTTTTTCATTATTGTATAACATTTAAATCATGTATTTTTGTAATTTTATTCATCTCGAGCATGCCGTCCTATCCAATAATTAAAATTTCATTTAGTTTATATAATAGTAGTCCTTTTTATAATATGTAGTCATAAAGTAATTTTGTAGGTAGATGAATAAATAAATAAGTATTAATAACGCTTGTAGTTGCATTCTAATTCAGTGGCGGCCTTAGGGGGTGGCGAACGGGGCAATCGCCCGGGGCCTCGCTCTTGCAGGGGCCTGGTTTTAAAAGTTTCAATGTGAAATATTTTAAAACTCAAATTTTATTTATTTGTATAACTTTAGCATTTCTCCTCAAATATGACAAATGCTTAACCCAAACAACCAGATCTACTTTTGCACAGATACTTTTCAAGAAGGACAAAGGGCCTCGCAATGGCTAAGGCCGCCACTGTTCCAATTAGATCAAATAAGACCGCATTAAGCAGTCCCACGACTCGCCATTTGGATAATGCTCAGAGCATAATCAATAATACCCACATTTTTCTAACAGGGAGGCGTAACAGATAAATTACTTTAATTTAGGACTTATACTTACAAGAATTGTATAATTAACAAAAACACCCTGATTGTTGATGTCGCCGCGATGTATGGAGTTCACGGAACCGCTGACGAATTCGTCCGAGAATGGCGTCATTGAAAACGCCGAGTCAATCTGAAATATAGATACAATATATATATAGCAATATACTAGCGTTCTGAAAAGTTGTAAATGCAAATTATACGGACTGACCGCAATCTATCTTAACACTAGACCGACTGCGGTCAAATGAACAAAAGCTACTTCTGTATACATATCTGCAGTATATATGACCGCACTATAGCTTAACGCTAGACAGACTGCGGTCACGTGAACAAAAACTACTTCTATCTACAGACATTTCTCTGCAGTATATATGACCGCACTCTATCTTAACACTAGACAGACTAAGGTCAAACACAGGTATACTAAAGAAAATTACTTACAGCTCTCAAAGCTTCATAACTTAGCTGTTGATATGGTTCAGATTCTTTGTCTAGCAATTTCATATCCCATACAATTTTTCTATCGTACAACTTATCAACACGTAAACTGAGCACGAGTGCCACAACCCTCCGACAGGGGTCTCTGTGTGTACGTCTGGCGTAACCAGGACGACATTGGCAGCTTGATATACCTGTAAAGTAAAATTCAGCTCATGTGACCGCAGTTTTGCTTAATATCAGACGAACTGCGGTCACTGATATTAAGTTACTTACCGGATTCCGTTCTACATTTTTCGTTTTGTGTTTGGTCACAAGTTGAATCATCACCGACAATGCACGTGTCTATTCTGAAAACAAACATTTACAATTAAGTAATTATCCCTTCCAACATATAAGTTGAATTTTCCCTCCCTAAAGTTTACCGATTTTTTTTTTTGAAAGCAATTAAGCCCACATTTATAGAAAAAATAGTAAGCATAGACTCTTTGAGTAGAGATCAAACCTGAAAAACTGATGATGTGATTTTTGACCAATGATAATAATCCATTGCAACTGTCTACTGTCACCTAGCTGTCATTGCGTTCTGTTACACGCATTTATAAGAAATCGTTTCAATCGTTACTCATTAATATATTTAAAAAATACAAATTAATATTTAAACTGGATGTTTGATATACAAGTATATGCAACATATTACTATTTTATTTTGATTACTGTCTAATGGTTGTCGTGTTTAAAGATTTATTATTTATTAGTAAAAATAATGATCAGGTGATCACAGATCAAACTACGGTCGAGTGCTATTTCTAAACACGAACCTAAAAGACATGGATTTTTTTTACCTACCGCCACAAAATCATGTCACATATAGAACGTTCGGTTTAACGTTAACGTTTGAGACATTGCATATAATATTTGAACTATTACCTACAACGTTTTAACTTCTAAATTCTTACAAGAACTCCTAAGGATTCTACCTAGATTGCTATTAGAGAGATACACCTAGCTGGTTTCCCCAATTGTAGCAGACCAATATTTAACACTGTTTATTTTTATTCCCATGTGTATGTATTGACTTTTTTGTATTTAGCTGTAAGTTTTCCGAATAAATAAAAAAATAACCCTGAACCTAAATCATGAGCACTTTGCATTTTTGTTGAGTAACACCAACCTTACAGTCGGCTGTGGTCTTCTGTATCCTTGTTGCGGTCTACTATGAGCAGGTCCCGAAGAAGGCCGAGCAGGTCGATGAGGTATAGCATCATGAACATCATCTGCTGGTATCGCTATGCCCGTACCGAGTGGACTTGCTGAAATATCCTTTTTTTTTAACAATCTTTATAGTAAATACTTTCGTTAGGGCTTCCAATCTTACGGGTGCGTTATTTACGGGATTGCGGGATTGGAAAGAAGCATGCACACGACCTCTCGCATCGTAATTAACGTCATAAAAACTTCTGTCAACATTCAGCTTTTTTAAATTTAATATACACTTGAGAGCAATAAAATCGCACACCCCGGATTTTTACAAATAAAGCTGGATTTTCTTAATAATATTGATAAAAAATTAAGAAGTTGTAATGCCAACTTAAAGCTTAATTCATTATCTTTCCAATGATACCACTAAACAGTATGTAAAATGCTGAAAATGATGTTTTAGGAAATGAAATGAAACTTACAAGTAAAATTGCGACTATTGCATTTAAGGAACAAGATATTGGATATTGTTATTGGATAAAATGAAACAGGAAATTTTCAATAAAATCTTTATTAATATGGACTGTTACCTCCCCTAGCTCTAATTACAGCTCCTAGTCTGTTTTTCATCGACCATATTAATTTTGAATTGATAATTCCTGTGGAATGGCATTCCACTCCTCTTTGATGGCTGATTGCAGTCCTTGGAGATGTGCAGGAGTTGGACTTCTTGCTCTTACTCGCTTTTTAAGCTCGGCCCAAACATGTTCAATTGGGTTAATACCGGGACTGCGAGCTGACCAGTCCATCACGTTAATATTGACGTCTTCCATATAATCACGAACTTTCCCAGCGACGTGTGGCCTGGCATTATCGTGCATTAGTATGAATTGTTTCCCCATAAGCCATGAAATCGGTTTGACATGGTGTTCGAGAACTTCCTAAACGTACCGCTGAGCTGTTAATCCTCTCGATCTAGATCCAGCATTGACCCCAATAATGAAGACAATGTCGGTTTTAGAATCGAGCATTATGCCACCCCAAAACATACACGATCCGCCACCATAAGCGACAGGTTCGCTTAAGCAGCATTGTGCAAATCTCTCTAATGGCCTTCTACAGACTCTTGAGCATCCATCGTGGCCATGTAGAGTCATTCTGCATTCATCAAAAAACATAACTGACCTCCATTGATCGAACGTCCAATTTAAATGTTCTCGGGCAAATTGAAGTCGGGCTTGTCGTTGGGCTGTGGCCAATTTCGGACCATTTGCTGGTCGATTTGCAGTCAATCCAGCTTCAGCCAATCTCCTTCTGACTGTCCACTGACTTTTGCTGACATTGCGTACTTCTTGAAGCTGTTATCCCAGCTCAACGGCGTTCAGCTGTCGATTTCGCAAAGATCTCGTCACAAGAAAGCGGTCATCACGTTCTGATGTTGTACGACAACGACCTGATCCCGGTCGCCAACAATAGCCCACTGTCTCTCGAAACTTCTGGTATACGCGTCGAACTGAATATCGACTTAAATTTAACTGTCGAGCCACTACACTTTGGTTTTGTCCTGCCTCCAGCAAGGCTATAACTTAAGCAGCTTCTGCGGGTGTAGTGTCCATGTTTTTCCAAATTTTCCGTATGTAATCACAAGATGTGTTATCACATTAAAGTTCAATGCACAAATAATTACGAAATTCCTATAATTAACCCTTTTATACCTGTCTGAAAGGGAGCAAGTAGTGCCTACCTGAAACAAATTAATTCGCGGAATTTTGTTATTTTGATATTTGTGCGTGTAATTTCCAAATAAATTATTGTTTTTTCATGACATTAGTAAGCTAACAATGTGTATTTTTATTTAATATACCTTTGTTTACTAAATACCGAAGAATTTTAATAAATAATTTGAACAAAACTAATAAACAAGGGGGTGTGCGATTTCATTGCACCCGAGTGTATATTATATTTTGTAGTTGATAGATTTTTGTTTTTTTTTCGGTATTGTTTCTGTATCCTGTGGTAACTAAACAGTAATTTGATTGATTGATCTCACGCCAATAGTAAAAATAAATAGAGAGTTATGTTGATTAATTATGTTGCTGTTTAATTTCCCTAATATATGCAAATACCGAGACTCCGCGGGATTGAAAATTCCTAGTCCCGTAAAAATACCGAGATTGAACACAGGTTGCAGGATTGGAAGCCCTAACCTTCGTGTTTTATGAATTTAAAACTCACGCGTCTGCTGAGGCAATCTCTGGACTTTGGTTGGTCTTATCACTGGTACAATTGTGGGCGTCGCTGTACTCGAATCTCCGAACAGATTGAGGTACGTCCTCTTCCCATCGATGGATACGAAGCCGTTGTCTCCAGATGCTGACACTATAATGTCGTCGTGTTCTGCATGCCCTGATATAGGGTTAACATTTTCTATGTGAACTGGAATTTGTTAAGCATATTTTTTTATCCTAAAATATCACCCAACCAAATTTCCAGCAATTGGACTGTTTATGTAACCATAAATAAAACCATCCCAAACTCACCGGAAGCACCACCCTTCTCCCCAGGACCTTGTATTGCTGAAACAGTAACATCGAATATCTCTCCATAACCACCTGGCAATCTGGTCTCTGATGCCGTTATGACTGAAGCTTCAGGTCTGACGTGGAATCGACTTTGAGAACCGTGAGGTTTGAAATCAGTGTCATCGAGAACTATGCCTGGTCTAGGTCTATAAGGATGGTACGATACGTCTTCAGATGCTGCGAGAGAAAATACGTTGTCTTAATATTGATTGTGTAATTTGGGTTAGACAACGCCATCTAATGGTTAGTAGTAGAATCGTGAATATTATTGTAACATACTTACAAGTAAGTAGAACTGGTTCAATGGAAGAAGTTTTAATATCACTATGTACTGCTGGCAATGATTGTGTTGGTTTTGCATGAATTTGAATGCCCTCACCGGGTGTTGGAGTAACCACTGACGAATTAGCAACATCTACTTTAGATGATTCCAAAACCACTTGAGTATCATTTCCATTAACAGTCTTATTAACGATAGGTTTATCTTTAATTTTCTCTTTTTCCATATCCTTTTTCTTTTCTTTATCTAGTTTTACTTTCTCTGGTTTTTCTGGTTTTGATTTTTCAGTCGTTGTCGTTTCGGGTTTTGATTCGGTTGTAGTTGCTTCCGTAGTCGTCGTTGTTGTCGTTGTCGTGGTAGTTGTAGTGGTGCTAGTTGTAGTGTCAGCTGCAGCAGTTGTTTCATCTTTATCATCAACTACTGTATCATTATTCAGCGACAAATCATCCAAGTTAAGTGTCAATTCATCTTTAACATCATGTATGTTATTTTCCAAATAACTCGTTTCATTATCGCTAATTGTTGCTACCTCATCCATAACTGTATCTTCCGACAAATTAGGTATCGGAGGTACTGTCGGTTTATACATGGGAGGCGGTCGTCGACCTGGAATAGGCCTAGGTCTAGGTCTCTGCCATGGGGGCAAAGGTCTATGGAAACCAGGTCTATAGGGAGTCGTGGACATAGGAGGAACAATTTGTTCAGGGATATTAACGCCATGATGTGGCCTATCAAACGGATATGGAGGAGGTGTCTTCGTCGGATGAAAGGCGTGAAGTGGAGGTGTTACAGGCTTATCAAAATCTGAAGGCAAAGGGGGAACATCAGCTATTCTCGGAGGACCACGATTATTAATCCTGGAGTTCATTGGTCTATTTGGGCGTCCCAATTGAGTATCAGCTTGGACATTTACGTTACCATTCAATAACTTTACAATACCAGTTATTATGTTCTGGATTTCTGGGTTGTTCTGTCTGCCCTCGAATCTAGGGTTCTCTGTCGCGAATATAGGTTGCACTGCACTCGGGCTCAGACGGGGTCCCTGCTGTTGCAGTGCACGCGCTCGCGGAACCCCGTTCGCTTCCCCCGGAAATTTAAAACTGAATCTATCACCAAAACCGCTCGAAGACAGCACCATATCTTCTTCTCTTTCATGCAGATAGTCAATTGTTTTCGTTGGATTTAAGTTATAGTACTTTCTCTTTTGATGTAAATCGTAATCTTGTTCAATGTCGTTGTTACTTGATATTGGTATTTCGTCTATGTTTATTGATCTGTATTCTCTATTAACAGGATCTGCAGATCTTTCCACTATGCTATGTTTGTTATCTACAATTCTAGTAGCTTCTATAAAATCGTTGTCTATGTTTGGTGTTCTACTGGCAGGTATTCTGATAGTGTTTTCAGTTCTACTTGTTTCTAATTGTATGTCCCTGTATTCTCCACTTATTGATTTAGGTGATAACTGGGATATCGTGTACACTTCTTCGTAACCTGAAATTTAATTACATTTAATCAAATTAGTATTCTAGTAGTTTTTTTTTGTTTGAACAGTTATTGCTAACCCAGCGCCCTCTGTGGCGAATTGTATGTATTATAATATTTTTTTCGCTTGATGTTAAGCTAGTGTGTTTGTCATTTGAGGAGTGTGCTCTGCTCAAATTGACAGGACTTCATGGGTGTTCTACTTGAGAGTGGTGGTACTACCCCAGGACGGCATACTGGGCTAAAATTAAATATTAATCGGCGTCAGTGCATTTATTGACTATAATAAATTATTAGACTTCAGTATATTTTCTTAGTTTTTAGACAATTTGATAGTCAACTTAACGTACATGCTTTTATTAAGTACTACTTATAATAAAATCCTCTCTCCGAATAACAATTCAGTCCTATAAGCGACAACGTTATAATATAATACGCTAAGCCAAATGAGGAATTGCAAAGAGAGCTCCCAACAATGAACGTCCTCGCAGCCACTGACGCAGACGCCACAAGTGACCGTAACGACGCTAACTTTCACTCGAATACGTAATGTAACAATTTGCGATGACAAACGTTTGTGTTACTTCACGACCGCTGCGACATCACGAGCGACCTTACAATTGGGCGAAACCCCTACTAATATTATAAATGTGAATGTTAGTTTGTTTGTTGTGGACAGAGCACATTCGTCTCCTCAAGCCGGCATAGTGGACATCTGTCTGTGGTAACAGTTGTCTATGCTCATGGACCGCGCTCTAGCTTAACATCAGGCGGAGTGTGGTCCTATGCTGGACTATCAATAAAAAAACGTTTTCACGCAACAACTACTTAACCGATCATCATGAAACTATGTAGGTACACATATTTTTGGAGGTACTATAAGTAACATAGTAAAATATACATATATTTTTTACTATAGTTTCCAATTGATTATAGTTTCAGCTATTTGGAATTTTTCTATATTTATTTTTATTTCCGTCTGTTGAAATGATCTCTGATACTTATTTAACACTAGGTTTACGGGACACGTCAATTTGATGCATTTTGACTTTTATCAGAGAATTACCAAAAACTGTTTAAATTTTTATTTTATCTCTTTGTATGACTTTTATTCATTGATCGAGGGAAATATATATTGAAGTCTATTTTCTTTAAAAGTGTTAAATTACTGAACTTGTCTATGTGGTATACCTATCTCTACGATATGCGTCAAATTGACGCGTTTTAGTAGAAGTAGGTATATAGAAAACGTCCGTAAACCTAGTGACTGAAACTTAAATGCGAGCGAAGCCGCGGGTAAAAGCTAGTATTAAAATACTAAATAATACAACTAAAAAAAAAAACAAAAACTAAGAAAACTTGCGATCGCATTAATTTTGATTATATGTAATACCACGTCTCGAAAGCCTGCAACCATCACGATTTCGAATACCTAAGTCATAGAACG
>JAPWLS010000364.1:0-18076 GCA_028551675.1 Tineola bisselliella
GATGAGCAACTCGTGGAGAAGTTACTTGACATGATGCAGGACACAGGAGCTGATTACACAGTGACTTTTAGACAACTTGCCGAGGTAAATTGGGCTTCGTTGTCTTGTAATCATTTTGTACGCCTGTCTAACTTCGTCTATATATGTATATATGTATGTATGTATGCATGTGTATGTGTATATATATACTAGCTTTTATCCGCGGCTTCGCTCGCATTTAAGTTATTAAATAAGTATTAGAGATGTGCCGAATATGACTTTGGCCGACTAGCCGACTAGCCGATTAGTCGGTTGTAAATAAGCCGACTAGTCGGCCGACTAATCGGCCAAGCCGACTACGGTTTAGGGGATTCCCGTGACGCTTCGTTTACAGCTGATTCGCTGTAATTTCAGTCACTACTGACATGAGGACAAATATAAATAACAAAAAAAGTTTTTTGAGTTTTACAGCTCACTAGTTTGACGATAGTTCCAAATATCGTCACGCAGTATTGCAATATATGTCATTAAATATTATGTTGATTTGTTTTTTAATTAAGATACTAATTTTGTTTGATAAATGTCATCAATATGTTTTCTTTACAAAGAAGTAACACATACATTTATTGAGAAATAGACACAAAGTAAGAAGCCGGATAGTCGGCGCTTTTTACCGATTAGTCGCCGACTAGTCGCCGGCTACGAAAGTGGCCAGATAGTCGGCTTTACCGACTAGTGGCCGACTAGTCGGAACATCTCTAATAAGTATCAGAGGTCATTTCAATAAAAATGAATCAATCAACTGAAACTATAGTAAAATATATATTTTTTTAAAATAAAAAGTATCCTATGTTACTTGTAGTGCCTCCAAAAATATGCGTACAAAGCTTCATGATGATCGGTTAAGTAGTTGTTGCGTGAAAACGTAACAAACAAACTCACATTCACATTTATATTAGTAAGGGATTGTTTTATATCAGTTTTTATATATTATTTATTATATATTATTTTCATTCTAGTTCAGTAATCGGGGTACCCAGTAGCACAGGTTTCCGAACCTAGTACAGAGGCCCTTGCTATTTTATGTACAAAAATTATCTATTAATAAACTTTTTTTTTCTATATTAGTTGGAACCTGAAGAAATGACGCTATCGAAAAATTTGGAAAGCAAATGGTGCTTGAAGCGTTTGTCCAGTCATAGCTCTTGGGGCTGTTGGTTGGAGCAATACAAGGAAAGAGTTGATAAAGAAGCTGGTAAGCCATATTAAATCAATAAAAATGCTGTAAATTAAGTAAATATGTACCTACGAGTATATGATTGGCTGTTTTTTTGTGTCTTTTTCTCGTCATATGTCTTTTTATAATTTTAATGTTTTAAGTTTGATTTATCATCCATGCTATTGTATTTTAGACCTAGGTTTTTTGATATTTATTTATGTATGAGTGTCTGCTTTCATTTTCTAGCACATACAAGTGACATATCCGTGTTTGAAATAGAACGCAGGCGTCGTATGTCGTCAGTCAATCCGGTTTATGTACCAAGAAACTGGATGTTACAGGAAGCGATACAAGATGCTGAAAATGATGATTTTGAGAAGGTACAATTTTACTACGGCACCTTGTCTGCAATTTACAATATATTTCGTATTTTGCTTTTAGGTTCAGTTTCTGCTAGAAGTCCTGAAAAAGCCGTTTGAAGTACAAGAAGAGGCTGAAAGGCGTGGGTTCTCATCACAGCCTCCTGCATGGGCGTATACGCTAAAAGTTAGCTGCTCCAGTTGATTTCACAAAATAAATATAATAAATAAATATAAAATAAATCGATGGTTTTAATGTGATTACATCCTTACAAGGCTTTGGTTAAATAAAAAAAACTAATGTCAGAAAACAGCTGTCTTTTAAGTTTGAATAAATTCGCGGATTTTATCGTGTTTTTATACCGATTTATGCTAATTTAATAGGATTTACTTTAATAGTTATTGAAATAAGTTTTAAAAAAGCATCTTATGAGGAGATCACTTCCTGTTATTACGACTGTTTTAAATGGCCGAAGCGTGAAAATGTTTTCGAGCGATGAAAAATGGAATTTGATTAACAATTTTAAAGATTGGAAGTTACATGCGTCACCTTCGTATCTAGAATTGCCGATAAACGATGATCCGGAATACAATATACCCAAAGCGGTTAATAATTATATATTTTCCAAGGTTTGTACATTACACAATATTAAATCATTAAGAGTAATTCTATAGCGTTTACTTTAGTTTTACCTCAATAATAATAATACAATTATTTCTAAAGTCACAAATCGGCGAACTTAATGCCTAAAGGCATTTTCTACCAGCTAACCGGTCTGGAGAAATAATTGAAGAATGAAAATAGTGCATAGAGGAAGTTGTTAGAAGATGGTTGGTCTTGAATATTAATGCTATACATAAACAAACTACTACATAGATACAGAATATAATTAATGAATAATTTGTTTATATAAATTATAGATATTTTGTAATAAATAATGTGCGTCATGTAATCAATAGACGTGTTAACAATTTTCTTTTATTTGTTTACAAGTTCATCCATTGTGCACCATTTCCAGGTCCCAACAGAGCCCTTACCAGGTGCAATAAGACTTGTATGTAGTTCCGATGCAGCCATGTCTGATATTCTTGACTTAGACCCTAAGGTTGCGGAGACCGAGGAGTTTATCGACTTTGTAGCTGGGAAAACTGCTCTGGAAGGAGGTTTTACTGTTTGTCATAGGTTTGTGTGTTGTTATAGACGTAAGTAGTATATTTTTATTTACTAGGATGTCATAATTGTGTGTAATTCATATGTTTATCTATATTTGTATATATTTATAACTCCCGCTATTTCTCTTCTGCATCTAAAAGTTGGTTGCCTGGAAGAGATCACTTCTTAGCGATAAGGCCGCCATCTCTTTACTCACTTGTATTATTTTTTTCTGTATTGTTAAGCAATAAATAAATAATTATTACTTTACCGGTTTTAATGCTCTATAGATATGGTGGTTATCAATTCGGTTATTGGGCTGATCAACTCGGTGATGGAAGAGCTCACATTCTTGGTGAATACGTAAATAGGTACCACTTGATTTGTTTTTAAATTTTACAACGAATTAGTTCAATTTAAACTCCATACCACAGATTAGCTGGTTCCTCTTGCTTGTTGACAATAACTCTTTCTACCTTTCTGCCTAGTGATACCATGCTTGTCGTTATACAACGTCCACACCAGTGTTTCCCAATATGGGCCCCACACAGCACAGGAGGGCTATTTGATTGTTAAAGGGGGCAATTCGAAAATGTACTCGACACGACTTTAACCCTTTCGCTCCGTTTAAAGGCAATGCTAGATTTCGGTGTCAAATTTAACTAAAAAAGCAAATTCTTAAATAATTGAGGTAACTAATTATTAGGTATAATTTCGTTTGATGTAACCAAAATATCAGCTGGGTGTTTGGTTACATAGGGAGGACATAATAATTTTAGAAAGTCTAAGGTGGGACATGGCACAAAACAGGTTGGGAAACACTGGTATACACCCTATATGGATTTTAATGATTTACGATAATGAAAAGTATAGTAATTTTACATCAATGTTACTATGAATAAAGCCAATAATAATGCCTACAATCGTGTTATCCTCAGAGATGACCAGGAGAAGAGAGCAAGTGCTAGCCGAGTCATCTGATGTGGATTCCTTCCTTTTCCTATTTCTGCAAACCATCTGTCAACTAGCTAAAATGATACATGAAACAAGTGTATTATTTATTATCCTTTAACTACTGAGGTGGGGGCTTCTGAGGTTTTGAGAATTACTCTAATTAGTTAATTTCTTGATTTTTTAAAAAAATAATTTTATTTATTCTTGCTGATTTATGATCTCTTGTGATCAAACTTTGAAATGATAGTTAATTATATACAAAAAAAAATATATTAAATTTTATTTAAATACATCCACTGAAACTAATTATTAAACACTAGACCCTAAAGATTTTTAAATACAAGCACATATATATATATGGGACTCTGAGACCCCACGCCAGTGTTTACGTGAAATTAAATCCACCGCAGTAGTTAAAGGTTATTATTATTATTATTAACTAGATAATTAAATTTTGTTTTAAAATGTAAAGTAAATCGCAAACTTGGCAACTGCAACTAAAAGGTTCAGGAGAAACGCCTTATTCAAGATTTGGTGATGGCCGTGCTGTGCTCAGGTCTTCGATAAGAGAGATGGTTGCGTCGGAAGCTTGTTATTTCTTGGGTATACCTACTACGAGAGCTGCTGCACTTGTTGGTAAGTAAATGGTTTTTTTTTTAAAAGTTTGATATAGATCAGTGTTTCCCAAAGTGAGACCCACGCCCCACAAGGGGCAATTCGAAAATGGCCTCGAAACGAGTGTCAAATTTAACGAAAAAAGCAAATTCTTAAATAATTGCGGTAAATAATTATTAGGTATAGTTTCCCTTGACGAGACCAAAATATCAACTAGGTGTTTGGTTATATAGGGGGGCATAAGAATTTTAGATAGGCTAAAGTGGTGCATGGGACAAAAAAGGTTGGGAAACACTGGTATTGATTAAACAATGCTATTATAGGATAAACATAATCAATACTAAAAATTTGGTGTTTTTTCCCTCAATATTATTAGCGAAAATTGTGACTATAGTCTGGGAAACAAAACGCGTCCTTAATTTTTGTGTCTAGCAAGAGTTTTGAACTGTCACTCTGACAATTTGTACTGATTTTTTGGCGCGATTTTGAAATTCGATTACTTTTTTACTATGATTAATATTCGAATCAATTAAAAGTACTTTATCCAGTTGTATTTTTTTCTTAGATTTAGTTGTATTTAACTTTTGACTTAATAGTTAATATCTATAAAAGCTGATCTACTGAAGGTCTGTTTTTTGTATTACTTGAACTTTTACTCTGTGCTTACAGATGATTTTTAAGTTTCCTCTTGTCAGATTATAATATTAAATTAAATTTAGAACTATATCTTTTAGCTGGTAGAGAATGCCAAATGGCATTAAGCTCGCCATTGTGCCATGTTTTTTGAAGCGCAATAAAGAATTTTTATTATTATTATATCTTTTGTTTATTATAATTCCTAGTTCTTCTCTTAGAATATTCTTAATATTCACAGCATCAGATGAGCCAACGGTGTGGAGAGATAAGCACTATTGCGGACGTGCAAAAAAGGAGCGGGCAGCTGTTGTACTGCGACTGTCTAACTGCTGGTTTAGATTTGGTTCATTGGAAATACTTAATATTAGGAAGGAGTATGAATTGCTGGAGACGTTACTAGATTATATTATTCGGGTGAGCTTTGTTTGTTTGTTATGAGTTATTCCTTGAGAAACAATATCATAACAAACTTTAAATGGATACAGATTGGACTTTGGACTGAAAGAAACAATCATTAGAAAGGGATAACTATATTCTTTTCGTGTCGAAGTTGAGTCATGCAGATATCTCCTTTTCTGTTCACGACACTGCGGTCTGCGATCGTCGTTTCTCTTTCTATTGCTTATATATTGTATTCTACTGTAGTTTTACATAATTATATATGAAATATATTTTAGGTACATTTTCCTGAAATTTCTGAAGGCTCTAAATATGTGAAATGGTTTGATGTTGTTGCGCACACGAATCTTGATATGGTGGCTTCATGGCAAGGTTGGTTTTTTATTAAGTTAACAAGAGAGTAATCTCTATACACCTCTGATAGAAATATAGTCTAAAATCTTAGGGTTACGCTTTAGTTGAGGACCCCAGGATTTACTAAAGGTGAAAATGTAAATTTTTTTTTTCTAAATTGTGCCAATTTTTTTAAAAAAGACAAGTTTATAATGGGCTATGACGGCCGCTACCGCGTAACCTAACCTAACCTTTTCGTTATTCGTACAATTTTGCGGTCCTCAACTAAAGCCGAGCCAATCTTAGTTTTATTCAATATTCAATAACTTATATATAGATGAATAAATTTTGTATAATATAATAGCGAATAATATGTGTGTTCTTTTGTACCAGCAGTTAAATAAATAAAGACAAGGTTCTCGTGTGAGGTCGTGACGTTCATTGAACTTGTTTATTTTGATTCTGCTTATATATACTAAAATAATATAAAGCGAACACTATTACATTTAACTGTTATTGTCATTGTTCTAATGTTTTGTTAATCATTATACTTTATTGTTATTATCGAAGGTGTCATGATGTCGGCATCCATTAACGTATGATTTATTAGTTTCAAACTAATGATCTTAAATCTAATATTACGTCCTGTTGACATAACATAACTGGCGCCCAAATTAAAATTGACAGTTATTTTTTTCTAATTCCAGGCTTTGGTTTTACACACGGCGTTCTTAATACCGATAATATGAGTTTGCAAGGATTGACCATAGACTACGGTCCTTATGGGTTTATGGATTACTATAATGACCATTTTGTGCCTAATACTTCTGATGATATGGGACGGTATTCTTATGCAAGACAACCTGAGGTAGGGAGGCTATTTTTTCTATCTTTATAATACCACTACTTCTAACAGATATTGGTCATGTGACTTATGCCTACTTTTATCACTTGATCTTAAGTTCAACTGTTTCTGTCTTCAGATTGTACTATGGAATATAACCCAGTTGTACAAAGCCATTGAGCCTATTTTAACAGAGGATGATAAAGAAAAAATTGATGCAATAATTCGTGGTTTGCGGTCTTATGTGGACAATAAAATATTGTGAGTAGTTCTGACTACTTCGCTACTCGCTTGTAGATGGCGTTGTTTTGTAATGTAACACGCCTCCCACGTTTCGATAAATGTTAGTATTTTGAAAACAATGAAATTTTGAAGTGCATCAAAATGTTGTATTACTTGCAAAAAAAATTATTATTTAATTAGTTTAGGCTTTAGCGGCGTTCTATTAGTTCCATTATTTGAATATGACGTTTTGGAGGCTTTACAAAATTTAGATAATAATAGGAAGTGAACGTTATTATATATACGCTTTTATTACAACTTTGATGACAACCTAGTGTGACTGAGATGATTGTGTGTACAGTAATGAAATTTCCGCGACCGACTACATTATGTTTTACGCGATTTGGCGATGAAACCGTATTGGCCTAAAGCGGGGTATTACTGTAAAAATTCGCGTTAACTGAATTTATTCCACAGATCGATCCAAAGGATTTATTGAACAAGGAAGTGTTGAAAGAGAAATGGTCGCTTTCAAAATTATCTGAGGACAAAAATTGGAATCGGTGGGTAGAATCATACAGGCAGAGAATTGTTAGGGATGGAAGTAGGTGGTTTTATTTATTTATTGGTACGCTTTAGTTGTGGACTCTAGGAATTACTAAATGTAAAAATTGTGACAATTTAAAAAAAAAACAAGCTATGACGGGCTATGTCATACTTAATATAGAGCTAGCTCTAATCTAACCTAACCTTTTCGTTGTTCGTACAGTCTTGGGGTCCTCAACTAAATCCAAGCCATTTATTGGTCTATAAAACATGCTAATTTATTTAAAAATAAAGTGATACTCAAGTAATCAAATAGGTTATATAATTACTCAAGTTTTGATTGATACAAAAATTTGATGGAAAAAATTATTTCTGTTGACTTATTCTGTCTATAGACCAGTGGGCTTATCACGAATTTAGTCTGGCTTTCGAATCAAGCTGTCACAAGTAAAACGGATCCGTTAGCAATCGGGATCATGAATTTTTACTAACGACTAACGAGCACCAGCAATTTATCAAATGAAAGAAAGACCAGAATAAGGTGTTACAATAAAACGTGTTTTTTATGTTTCAACTTCCAGATGATCCGTCTGAACGTCGCCGGCTAATGCTATCCGTTAATCCTATTTATATACCAAGGAACTACATTTTGGAGGAGGCAATCAGAGATGCTGAAAACAATGAATTTGAAAAGGTATAATAATACAGTATAATCCCCTGACTATAAAAACAACAGCATGATCTGTTTATCTGGGATTTTGATTGTTTTCCCAATACATTCATATCTTTAAGCAGCCGCTAGCCTGTTGTTTGAGTCAGATATTTGTCTTTCCTAACAATCGTCTCTGTTCAATGACCACAGTAGCTTAAGCTGTTGAAATCATGTGGAGTGTGTCATATGTCGGGCTATTATAAAATATATAAGCCGGAATAATGGAAGCTACTTTTAAAACCCGAACTGATGAAAGAATAGGTTAGGCTAGCACAGTGGTCGGCAAAGTGCGGCTCCGGCCCAAATATCCACGGAGCAAGCAAATTTAGTTTAAAACTAGATTTACTAGACCAGTCAAAATGACTGGTTTTGCTAGATCAAATTACAATTCCTACTGCGTGTAACATTTTCTTAATTCTTCTAATCTTCTTTAATCTATAACAGAAGAATTAGTTTTATGAATTGTATATTATTTTATATATATTTGTAACAAATATATACCTTTTTGGTTTTGGTAGAAATAGGTATATTTAAGCTGGTAAATCTAGTGTTTATAAAAGTTTACTAAACAAGCAGAATTGGCTTCCAATTGTTTTTAAATTGTTGAAATGTTCATTATTTAGCTCTTTGACTGATAAGTTTGCTGACCACTGGGTTAGGAGATTGATAAAGTTAATTATAAATGTTTCAGGTACAATTTTTAATGAAAATATTACAACGGCCATTTGATAAAGATGCAGAGGCTGAGACTCGTGGTTATTCATCTCAACCTCCGAGTTGGGCTTTCGGGATTAAGCTTAGCTGTTCCAGTTGAAAGTCGCTTTTTCAGTACATACAGCTGTTTTCAAATGGATACAGTTTTTGTAGGTGTATAAGCTATAGAAAGAGATATCTGCATCCCTTTCACACATGCCTCAACTTCGACACAATAAGAATATAGTTATCTCTTTCTAATGATTGTTTCTTCCAGTCCAAAGTCCAATCTGTATCCATTTGAAGATTGTCGACTATACAATTGTTTGTGTTGTTATTTTCCCTGTATGTAATTAGAGAAATAAAGTGAATGTATTTTGTGTAATGTGTGTAGTTATTTGATTGGACAATCTCCCAAAATGGCTGAAAACAGTAGTTGTCTTCACTAGTTATCTGAGGTTATTAATAAAAGAAGTAAATCAATGCATACACATAATGCCTTGACCTCAGACTAGAATGCCCTATAAGTACCAGGACAACACAAACATGTAAAAACCAGTTCTAACAAAGTATGTTATTTTCTAATACAGTGGAATCTCTCATGAGTTAAATAATTGTATCATAAAAGCTTGTATAACGAGAGACGTGAATAGGGGAATCCCCGAATCGTGCGATTGCTACATCCGTCTGTCTTTAGAACTCTGCGTTAGCCAGTTGTTTCACTTAACGAGTGATTTATTTATTTATGCTCGTTATGCGAGGTTCGACTGTATATTTTGTAGTAATTGCTACATCATACCCTAAATATGGGTTTACTATGTTAATACCATGGTGTACAAACTCATGTTAACAATTTCGTTTCAGTTAAAACTCGTTATCAAAGCTAAACGCGTACGTTTACGTTCGCTTATAGTATAATACGCAAACTAGATAAAACCAGTTATTTTAAAATAAATAAATAAAAGAACTTGAACAAAACAAAAATATTTATTTTCAACTTATAATTGTACTAATTTTCCTTCTGCTTAAAGAAAGCAAATACTTCACAATGTCTTTTAAAAAAAAACTAAATAAAACCTGATCACTTCAAAAATCAGATCTATTGATAAACTAAATCGTATTGAATTTATTTCCATAATAAATACACGATTAATATCTGTATAATAACTTCATATTATAAATCACACATGATTCTTATGCCATTGGTGGAGATATGCACCCTATATCATGTTTAACACTAGATTTACCAGTTTAAATATACCTATTTCTACCTTAACCAAAAAAGCATATATTTGTTACAAATAAAATAATATAAAATTCATAAAACTAATTCTTCTGTTATAAATTAAAGAAGATTAGAAGAATTAAAGAAAATGTTACACAGTAGGAATTTTAATTTGATCTCGCAAGACCAGTCATTTTGACTGCTCTGGTAAATCTAGTGTTAAGATCGTTTAAAAATATACCACATTCTATTTATAGTCTTCATCCCGACTATCATCAGGTTCAGAATAATCTTCATCATCTATCATCCTTCTCTTTCTAACAGGCACATTCTCTTTATCACTTTCATCTGTGGCTTTCGCTTCAACTTGTGCTGACCTATGATGGAACACAAAGCTGATGGTTTTAGCTAAATCCCAACATTGTTTCAGAACTAAATCAGCCAAGTTCTTTTTATCAGCACAATGATACCAATTAGAAAGATCTGAAGTACAGTCAGAATTCTCCGGAGGGATTGTAACTTGAATGTTATTAACACAGCGTTTGCATTTGAACTTGCTATGAGTATCTGAAAGTGTGTTTTCCTCCAACCTAAACAAGTCCTTAAGATCCTCAGAAGTAAAATGCCTTAAAGACTCCTCATTTTGGTCAACAACAGTATCGGACAAGGCTTTTTTATGAGCTTGCCTCTGGAAGATCTTCTCTTCAATAGTGCCTGTTGCCAATAACCTGTAAATATAACATGGCTTCTTCTGTCCGTCTCTCCAGACCCTTGCCATAGCCTGATCGTCA
Organism: Tineola bisselliella; assembly: GCA_028551675.1. Taxonomy (NCBI): domain Eukaryota; kingdom Metazoa; phylum Arthropoda; class Insecta; order Lepidoptera; family Tineidae; genus Tineola; species Tineola bisselliella. The sequence goes on from JAPWLS010000364.1 coordinate 10,681, forward strand.
TTGGCTGGATTCCAGTCTGGATCAAACATGATTAGTCTATTAGCTCCGATCAGGTTCAAACCGCAGCCCCCAGCTTTGGAACTGAGCATAAAAATCCACTCCTTTGAGTCTTTAGAGTTAAAATTCTCCACAACTTTAGCACGTTTTTTGATCGTCATTGAGCCGTCCAACCTCACGTATTGATAGCAGCGCTTACAGCAAAGCTTTTCAAACAAATCCAACGTCTGAGTGTAATTCGATACAAGAACTATTTTATCATCTGTATTTGTTTTTAAATTTGCTAAAATGCAATCTAGAATCAACAGTTTACCGGAAAATTCTGGTTTAACATCCTTAACATCATAGTTTTTAGGCAGCGACTCCAATGCCTTCTCAAAGCCTTCAGATCTTTCTTGTATCTTATCAAAAACCAAATCGGGGTGATTGCAGAGTTTCTTCAGAGTCGTAATCATGGACAATGCTGTCAGAGTGTTCCTACCACCGTTCCCCACAACTTTACTCCTAACAGAGTCTGAATTAATGAAATTTTTATACAGTTGTGCTTGCAGCGGGGTCATTTTAACACAAATAACTTGTTCAAACTTGACAGGAAGGTACTTTGTTAGTAAACTGCTCGTTCTTCTTATCATACATTTATTTACTATTGAAGTTAAAGTGGATAGACACTCCTGCGCCCTTTCTCTCTCTTGAAAAGAAGCCAAAGCATCCTGTCCTTTAAGTATCGGATTTTCATATTTCTTCTTAAACTCTTGTGAAGTACCTAAGATGCCTTCATTAACAAAGTGAACTAAACTGAAGTATTCTGTTAAATCATTTTGAATCGGAGTTCCCGATATCAATATCCGTCTTTTCGCCTTCAACCCCATTAAGGCTTGGTACGTTTGGTTCTCACTATTTTTCAACCTGTGTCCTTCATCACATAAAACCAAACCGACTTCAGAAGAGTGTAAGATCTTGGAATAAATACGAAAAGTCTCATATGAGATTATCAAAACTGGTGTAGCAACTCGTAAAACGGAATACGTATTCATAAATTGGTTTAACTTCATCGTTATATCAGCCTTAGACCCTCCATCCATGGCCAGAGCATTAATTCTCGTACCTAACCATTTACTGATCTCATTGTACCAGTTTTTTACTAAACTACTCGGACAAACTATGATTGCCTTACAAATGGTTGGTTTACATTCAGGCCCTTGACGCAACAAACTCCATAATAAAGTTATACACTGCAGAGTTTTACCCAAACCCATTTCATCAGCCATTATACAACCATAAGCGTTCTCTATCTGCTGGCCAGTCACACAATCATACATAAATTTAACCCCATCTCTTTGATGAGGCCGTAAAATATTTCCCAGTACTGGATCAACTACGACTGCTACTTTTATCTCGTTAGGGGCCAGTTTCATACGTTCATGTTCAGGAATATAAGGCGGACGATAAAGTACTAAGGCGTTAGGTTCATCCGGATCATGTAAAGCCCGCCTTACTTGACTTCTTTTTAAACCTAAACTTTTGCTGCAATATGAAGACACATAGTTGGGTATAGGTACCTTAAACGGCTTGTTTAATATCTGTTTTATCAATGCTTCATGCTCCGAACAGCTTAGTTGTGGTGTTTGTTGAGTTATTATAACTTTTGTACATTCCCGCTTTTTCCGTTTTGACGAATTCAAGAGCGGACTTCTGAATACGTTGTCACCGCTCCCTTTTTGGCTCGGAGCTAAACTCCGTCTCATTGTGCATATATTTAGTGATTTTCTAATGCAATAATTTTAGTTTTACATGATTTATAAAATATTTTCTTTTTACAAGTTTGAACACGATCCTTTGACACATTGACATTTCATTATTGTTGCCATTTGAAAAATTTGACGTATTTGGAGGCAAAGGATATTTACTTAGAGCTTTTGATATGAAATAAAATAACATAATCGATTTTGTAAAAAATTCTCACGAAGAAATATGTAAATAACATATAATAAACCTAGTGGTTAACTATTTTTTTTATAACGTCGATGTCAGATCCAAGCTGTTGAACGAGCTATGATTACCACAAAAACAGCTACTCAACGCACGAAAACGTTGTCGATAGTTTCAATAAAAGGCAAATTAAAAACATACATTCTTTCTTTTACTCAAATTCCTTTGCTGTGGAAGCTATACGTCTCTGGAATGATTTACCATTATCTATTAAATGTGCACCATCTCTTCCTATCTTTAAACTTAAATATAAATCACTATACCTCTCTCCTTCTAAATAATATTTGTATATGTTCATTATGTATTTAGTTTACTTATGTATTTTATTTATCTAAATTGCATTGCCCGATACTAACACTGCTTCTCCTATGACAATTGGTTATCTGAAAGAAATTACTTTCAGCGGTAAGATCGCCAATTGCTCTAAATTTATTTCTTATGTGTACATATATTTATTTAAAATATGAGTAGTAAAACAATTTAATATGTGTTTTAATTTTTTATATTATACTTTAATAAAATAATACACATTAAAATGGAAACAGTTCATTACAAAGACATTGAAGCCGACAGATATTTATGAGACAAAACAAACAAACAATTTAATTTATATATAGAAAACATTTATAATTAAAACAATAATACTATTAAAATCCTATAAACCATTATTAAAAGAAATCAAACATTACAATAATTAAAATAGGAAACTAAATGATACAAATAGTTAAAGCTCTCGAATGGGTTCTGGGTTTGTTGTGATGCTGCTGAAACCCAGAACGGACGACGACACCTTGAAGAACCAGTACAGTATGAACCCGTAGAATATTAACTTCACTAATCTATCCACACACCACATGCTGGAAAAATAAATATATATCTTAGAATTACATACTATAATACAGCCATTCTCAAAGTTCCGCGGAACCCTAGGGCTAAAATACTGCAAAAAATACCTACCAAAGGGAGATTATATGGTTACATCTAAATATTCCAACTAAATATTACGAAATACATATTACATTGCAATATGATTATTCATAAATCAGTTTTTTATAATTATATTAAGGCTTTTTCCTTCGCCAAAAAGTTTGAGAACCGCTGCTTTAATACATACATTTGATTTAATTAATGAATTACTATATTTTCTTTGACTTAATTGTAAATAGTTTTGTAATATTAGTGCATGCAGTGTTCACAGTGCATAGGGCCTACAATTGGATTATTATAATTCTTAGTGTGATATTAATTCCTAGTCTAGTTGTAGAGCCCTGTTTGTGGACCCAATAAATAAATAAATAAATACAGAGGTGACCAATTTGCGGTGCTTTAAAGGATTATTTGTAACTCTCGATAAAGATGTAAGTCTCGATAAAATCTGAGGGTAGTAATAAAATAAGCAAAAGTACATACACTTTCATGTGCCTCTTGGCCGCTGGTAATGTATCATCGGTTTCTTTAAGAATATACCTTCGTGCTGCGAGTGTGCAATCTTCAAAATATTTTTCTATATTTACACCTAGAAACAAAGAATTGAAGTTATGTGCAATTAAGAACAAAAACTCGGTCATCATTGCGCTAATTTATGTTATTTTGGACTTGACTGGAATCCAAATGAATTAATGATGACTTAAGGGAGCGTTCAAGTGTCACGCATTTAAAACACTAACGAATACTGACAACAAAAACAAAATAGAAATAACGTACAATACATTCAGGGGAATCCCCGAAACATTGACAATGACAAGACAATGTTAAGTAACAAGTTGTTCGAATCCCCCTTCCCTCAAATTGCTCTCTAACGTGATGAAAATGTTAAGTTTGACATTGGCAAACTTTTATAATGTCTAAAACAAAGAAAAAAGAAACGTATTGTCAAACTATAACTAACGTACCATTACTGTCGACTTTATATTCTTCCTTTTCCCTCGCATTGAGCCTGGTTCTTACTTTTTGAGCAATGTCCGACTTAAAATCCCATTGATTGTTTGTGTAGTATTCAAAGACTTCGAAACCTTTCGCGATTCGTCTTTGTACTCTCATTAAACTGAAATAAACATAAACATATAGTAAGGTAATTCGCGCGCCATTTTGATAGAGGCCGCCTATTATTTTTGAATTAATAATAAAACCATCCAGGTTTTTTGACATGAGGATTTGCGTGTGAATTGAATAGATATCTGAGGCCATTAATAAAAGAAGAAGAAGAATAAAACTATGGCAAATAAATCATAAAACTACTATGGTTTGCTATTTTTCTATTTTCCTATGTTTTTATTCTTATATATAGTTTTATTTTTCATATGATGATAACATACCAGACAAGTCAAATTTTTATACTTTTGTACGGGAAACCAATCTTACATACATATCTCAAGTTAAAGGTATAAAATTAATCATGACAAGAAATTAAGAATGTTTCAGCACTTAAAGGTAGAACTAAATTAGTAGAACTATAATTTAACCCTTTCCGTAGGAACCTTGAAGCCTTATACATATTTTTTTTTATATATGCAAAGTTCCGTCTGTCTGATACAAAAAAATGGTCACGTTTTGGTAACAATATTTTTAACACTAGATTTACCAGACCAGTCAAAATGACTGGTCTTGTAAGATCAAATTAAAATTCCTACTGCGTGTCACATTTTCTTTAATTCTTCTAATCTTCTTTAATCTATAACAGAAGAATTAGTTTTATGAACTTTATATTATTTTATATATATTTGTAACAAATATATACTTTTTTTGGTTTTGGTAGAATTAGGTATATTTAAGCTGGTAAATCTAGTGTTAAACGAATTGATTCATAGTTCCATTAAAACAAGTCAAAAAGCTGCTTACACAGGTTCGAATCTGAGAAGACGCAGTAGACCGTCTACTAGCAGTGCTGGTATCCAATGATATAATATCAAACAAATATTATGATGCAATCTGTTATGCTTCATTGAACCACCTGGATACCTAAAATATAAATAGACTATAATTAAGTATTTTACACATTTAAGAATTTGCACATTTTACGGCGTTATTGAGAGTTGTCGTTAAATGGAGAGAAGAAAATCGATTTTATTTTACTATTATAATACATATTGTAACACTACAACAATTTTAAAATGACAACATTGATTTTTCCGAGAGTTGTGAGCGAAGTCAGTCATCTTGTTTTTTTGGTCTTCTCTAAGTTCTCTTAGCAGTGTTATAATTGTTTTACACTGTACAATATTCACATGCTTGTTAATATTTATTTAATAAAATACTTGTTTTACCATATGTATTTACTAATAAAGTATAAAGAACATACATGCAGCTGCAGTTCTTATTAATTTCTGCAACTTAGAAAATACTGTTTTATTGCTTCATAATGACGTATTGTCGTTAAATGAAGTTTACACTACTGTGACAAAGTACATAGAAGTAGATTGTCAGAATTGAGAGATTCAGAAATGTCATATTAAAAAATAAAATTTACGCCTATTTTATTCCAAGGCAACAATGGCAATAATGGTTCATTCGAATTATTTCTCGAAAATACGTTGACATGACAATCTACTTCTACTCTGTCACATCTACAAATTAAATAAGATATATTTTATTTAATGAATCAACTACAACTATAGTATTCAGGATTCTTACCAAGCAACTCCATTAAGAGGAATCTTATCTTCAATAACTTTACGGCCAACGTTTATCATCTCATCCCATGTTATTTTAATTTCAGCAGAACTTGTAAAATTTGCTATCGTGTTTTCTTTATCACTGAGAAAAAATAAACAATAAAGTGTTCGTATTTACACATGAGAACAAATAAAAATATACACTCGAGAGCAATGAAATCGCACACCCCCTTGTTTATTAGTTTTGTTCAAATTATTTATTAAAATTCTTCGGTATTTAGTAAACAAAGGTATGTTAAATAAAAATAAAACATTATTAGCTTACTAATGTCATGAAAAAACAATAATTTATTTGGAAATTACACACACAAATATCAAAATAACAAAATTCCGCGAATGAATTTGTTTCAGGTAGGCATTACTTGCTCCCTTTCAGACAGGTATAAAAGGGTTAATTAAAGGAATTTCGTAATTATTTGTGCATTGAACTTTAATGTGATAACACATCTTGTGATTACATACGGAAAATTTGGAAAAACATGGACACTACACCCGCAGAAGCTGCTCAAGTTATAGCCTTGCTGGAGGCAGGACAAAACCAAAGTGAAGTGGCTCGACAGTTAAATTTAAGTCGATATTCAGTTCGACGCGTATACCAGAAGTTTCGACAGACAGTGGGCTATTGTCGGCGACCGGGATCAGGTCGTTGTCGTACAACATCAGAACGTCATGACCGCTTTTTTGTGACGAGATCTTTGCGAAATCGACAGCTGAACGCGGTTGAGCTGGGACAACAGCTTCAAGAAGTACGTAATGTCAGCAAAAGTCGGTGGACAGTCAGAAGGAGATTGGCTGAAGCTGGAATGACTGCAAATCGACCAGCAAATGGTCCGAAATTGACCACAGCCCACCGACAAGCCCGACTTCAATTTGCCTGAGAACATTTAAATTGGACGTTCGATCAATGGAGGTCAGTTATGTTTTCTGATGAATGCAGAATGACTCTACATGGCCACGATGGACGCTCAAGAGTCTGTAGAAGGCCATTAGAGAGATTTGCACAATGTTGCTTAAGCGAACGTGTCGCTTATGGTGGCGGATCGTGTATGTTTTGGGGTGGCATAATGCTCGATTCTAAAACCGACATTGTCTTCATTATTGGGGCCAATGCTGGATCTAGATCGAGAGGATTAACAGCTCAGCGGTACGTGGAGGAAGTTCTCGAACACCATGTCAGACCGATTTCATGGCTTATGGGGAAAGAATTCATACTAATGCACGATAATGCCAGGCCACACGTCGCTGGGAAAGTTCGTGATTATATGGAAGACGTCAATATTAACGTGATGGACTGGCCAGCTCGCAGTTCCGATATTAACCCAATTGAACATGTTTGGGCCGAGCTTAAAAAGCGAGTAAGAGCAAGAAGTCCAACTCCTGCACATCTCCAAGGACTGCAATCAGCCATCAAAGAGGAGTGGAATGCCATTCCACAGGAATTATCAATTCAAAATTAATATGGTCGATGAAAAACAGACTAGGAGCTGTAATTAGAGCTAGGGGAGGTAACAGTCCATATTAATAAAGATTTTATTGAAAATTTCCTGTTTAATTTTATCCAATAACAATATCCAATGTCTTGTTCCTTAAATGCAATAGTCGCAATTTTACTTGTAAGTTTCATTTCATCTCCTAAAACATCATTTTCAGCATTTTACATACTGTTTAGTGGTATCATTGGAAAGATAATGAATTAAGCTTTAAGTTGGCATTACAACTTCTTAAAGCTTTATTTGTAA
>JAPWLS010000283.1:0-16761 GCA_028551675.1 Tineola bisselliella
AACAATCTTTATTTCTATTGAGCATAAAAATATACAAAAAAAATTACAAATTAATATATTAATAAATTACAAATAATTGGTAGGTCAATTATGTTATAATAAAAAATTGGTTTCGTAGGAATCCACATCTACGTCTGCTTCTGACTCTGAGGCAGAGGAACTGTTCAAACTTGTTTTTTTAGTTTGTTTGTTTTTCTTTAATTCAACCTTTTTTTGCAGCCAATCATTATTTCTTTTTAAAAAGACGCTTTCAGTTCTATTGCTTGCACTCCATCTTGCTTTTATCTTCAATACTAAATCATATATTTCCTTTTTCTCTTCATCTGATAAAAAATACTCGGACCCTGTACTTTCGGTCAAATATTCTTTAATATTTTCGGAAATTTGCGTAACGTATAGTATTATGAAGGCTTCTTCTTAACAATTTACAATTATAAATCTCTTATGTCAGAAAATGAAGTTTAACAAGTAAAATTTCATTCGCCTAGTTATCTTAAAGTCTGAATCATCAATAATATTCTAACAAAGAATGCGGTTGTTCAATGATTGCAGTGTACCTCATGTGTTTACAAGAATAGTAATGAGTTGAACAAACATGCGTGATGCATTAACTTTCTGCTGCAACAACTAATTGTTTAATGTTCGAAATTCATTCAATGCTTTCTTTCAGGCCATTGCACGATACAAAATGAAAAACAAATCATAAACAAACGAGTAATTAAATTTCCGCATTCAGATTGTAAATTCTAGTGATTACCATTTCATTCTCCCTAATCACTACTTGTAACCTAACGCACTACGGTCATTTGAGCGTGTTTCATTCACAGTAATATACTAACAAAATGCAGTCCAATAAACTTTAATATTTAATTTCTACAATTTTATTTAGTTGCTACATACATTACATTCGTTGTGAAGATAATTTACCATAACCAGTCTTTATTTTGTAGCCACCATCTGAGGGTGGTGTGGGCGTAAGATGCACTATAGTACGTAGGACGAGGTATCAGACACCTTTGTATTGAAGTCTTTAAGTCTTGAGCTTATTTTACCAAACACTTTCAACATGATAAAGGCCATAAGATATTACATGACTATATCCAAATAAGGCACAAAACAAAACAACAAATTTAAAAAAAAACCCCTCTCGCTCTTAAAATAATACGAATTGTTTTAATGATAGATTTCCAAGTGTTATTAGCTGTCGTTTTAATTAAACTATGTAATAAACGTAATGTTATAACCAACAAGTTTAATTTAGTCAGGGAGTTGTTATGTGAGATTTCTCCGCATCTAAAACGCGGGCGCTGCACTCACGACGCTGCTATGGTCTTTGAATAATTCATATCCCGGAGTGAACGATGCGTCGACAGGCCAAACCACTACATTTAATCTATATTAACGTCTAAATTTATTAATAATTGTTTAATTATAATAAGTTTGTTCCTCTATATATTTAATCATTAATGTCACTAATTGAGAATGTTTAAGCAAAGATTCAACTGATTGGGTTATAACTGCCAATACACCAAAATAATATAAGTGCTAAATCTATACATATCATAACTCTAATCGCGTACAAGAATAATATAATTATAACTCGCAAGGATGTCTAACACCTACATGACCTAAATCTGATGCCTAGTTCATTCATTTCGTTTCACGTTGGATTATTCCAAGTGACAAATAAACAGGACCATGAACTGTGCTAATTGAGGTCGATTACATTATTAACTTTGTGCTTAATTAATCACGTGAATGTAATCTGTAAATGGCGCTATATTAATATGAACATTATAATTAATTAAATTGACATTTCATCCTTCTTATCCATACATATAGAAAATAAATACATGATAGATACCTTGGTCTGGTTTGCACTAGAATGTCCCCATGGTGGCATCAAAGGAGTGTGTTTACTTTGACTATTGTACCCTGTCATCGCAACGTATGACTTCCAGATCATTGAATCGGAAATTATCTAGTTTAGCGCATTGTTAAAATCAATTACCAAACAAAATACATTTTTCTAGTATCGTAAGGAATCAGTATCGAGTTCAAGATACAAGGTTAAGAATAGCAAATACATACAATAAGCAGATCACCGAAAATAAATTTCGTATTTAAATTTAATGCTAAGTACTACATACTAACAAAAGAAAGATATGAAATAAAATACAGATAAAATAACAAAGTATATGTTTGTGGGTTGAAATGAGACCTAGGTATTCAACATCGGTGTCGCATCGCAGCTGTAAAATAGACGCACGATTATAAACTGTATCTATATACAAAGAAGGCAGTCACTGCATATAGATAAGTCAACGACCGAGTCTCTGGATTAGGAAGTGGACACTTTTGATTCGCTCAGCACGACGTAATGTAGGTGATGAGCCGTGCAATAGACGTATGTCTTGGAATTTATTCGGTATCTATTCAGGAATTTAAACATATTATTCATGGAATATTTTTAGTACAAGACTTGTAGAAATAATTGCGTACATAGAATCAAAATGAAAACGTAAACTAAAACAGCATTAGATATCAGGTATTATTGTTACTAACGTTTGTAATTTTATGTTTAGTCATTTGGAGAGACTGAAGTACGTTGTATGCAATAATTACCTATTTATTTTATTACAAAGATCTAATAGGTTACTCGATTTTTATAGTTGTAATTTGATTAATAACATCTTTATAGCTAATTAAACTGTATTATTTTGTCAGTATTGCTAATAAATTTTTTATAATGATATTAACTACGTAGATACTTTTAAAAATGTATTGTCTAAATAATATCATACTTATGAGAGACATTAAATCGATATTGTAATTTGTACGGCATGCAGTGTCCTATTTCCCAGGCAAGAATTACCGCAGCAATCTATAGCGTGAATGATAGAAAATTATATTACTGCATCTAGTATTGTATGTAATATAATTAGATAAAAGTAGATCACCTCGGTTTTTTTTCTTAGCGACAAGTTTCTCCAAAGATCCCGTGGACTGTGCCATCCTGGCTTTGTCTTGTCGGCACCGCTATCTCCGACGCTGCTAGTGCATCTACTAAGTTTTGTTTCTTGTGGCTTTATCTTAACAAAAGCCCGACTAGTCATGTTCACGATATATTTGACACACCTGACGTATATTATCTACTTTCATCACCGAACTCCCACACTACTTAATTACTATCATAATAATTTATTTGAAGTCACAATCACTTTACACTGAATCTGAATTCTCATCCAAATATTCACTAACAACTGCTTTAAATCTCAATTGCTAGCAGTTTTTCACGTACCACTTTTTAGCCAATTGTTCGTTACAATATGACAATTAACTTTTACTATGCTACAAATATAATGAATTATTTTCTGTTTGTCGTGTATGGCGTCGTCTCAGTTTTGAGGTTATATGTCTGAGGCGGTCGGCACCGATCACCGGTTACCGGCTGGCGGGAAACATACCCGTTACACCCGTCTTAAACCCCTGTCCACACATGGCGTAGAAAAAATACGTCACTCACAGAAAGATTTCTTTGTGTGTGTGTGAGTGTAGTTTATTTTGTATGTTTTAGGATGATGTATTATTTATTTTAAAAATCACCTTCCAAGGAATACTCGATATTACTGCGATTGTATTAATTCACCGAGTGTTAAATATTGTGCTATTAATCATATTTCCAAAATTTATACTACAAGATATTACATTATAAATATAATACGAAAGTGTGAACAGCGCCTAATATTCCTCAGGTATTATGTTCGTAAGCCCATAAAGAAAAACTTTAAATCTCGAAACACAAAAGCAACGTACCCTCGTGGACCAAATAAAACATGCAACATAACAAAATAAAATCAAACCCTATGTCAGTGGCGTTAAGTTCAAAATATTATTTCCATTCATTTGCTTTAGTTTTTATATCGAGCGTAGTAAATGCTAAGAACGTGGCCGAACATGGCTTTACTTTCGCAAAAAAAAAACAAGAGACTCAAATCAATTTAATATTGCATTCAAAATCACAAGAGAGAGCATCATTATCATCATATTTATCTAAAATAAATAATAGAAACAACAAACAATGCATTCCCAATGTACACAATAATACTACATTGATAAGGGACAATTCCAAGAAGCGTTATCCGTTTAACAAAGACTTGTTGAATTTATCTCTCAATATACGTACATGTTTATAACAAGTATAATAATGACTATTTGCTAATTATAGCATGAACGCAGACTCAGAACAGTAGCTGATTAAGAACCCAAAACACACAAAACATATTTTCATGTACAATACCCATACAATCGATATTGTATATTTCCATATTACGAAGTTAAATCTATTGATATGAGAATGTATTCAAGAATAAGTAATATACCTACTTTTAGCCAATGTATTATAGGCAAACCCTTTGTATACATTTTGAGGTCAATGTGAGATATCGGTGTAAGGAGTAAAAAGCAATAAATTTAAAAAATTCTAAGAATACCAGGTCAAGAAGCGACCGTGAAAACAGTTAATGTTTTTGTGAAGTCGACACATGCGAACAGAATGGGACGGGGCGTTGCATCAAAGTTATTTTTAACCCTGAAGAAGAAGGGTCACTCACCCTGTACCCTGCCGCAATCCTATGCCAGAAGGAACTGTGTGGGAATATGGTAGAACAAGCTTTGTGTCCATATGAAAACTAAGATCGCAAAAAGCATCACAAGAGAAATAAACGGATGCAAGTCACGACTACGTATGCCGCGAACTATTGGTAATCGTGTGCACAGCACGATGATAAGCCGAGCCTTTTATTTTCAAATAAAATTAATTCTCAAAACATTTTATGAAAAATCAAAATGCATGAACAATTTTAAAATGTATAATATATAAAAATATTTCATTCCGTTATACGATTAATAAATACATTAATCAAAAAAACATATGTATATTTTAAAATAAGTAGTAGTTATTGTAATAATATGGTAGAGTCAAATTCAGTGGAAGTAACATAACAGACGCTAGACAGAGATTGTAAAATTTGGAAACCAATAAGAGGGGCCCACTAAAATAACGAGTCCTCCCTGCGTCGGGGAGCGAGTTGTATGCTCGTAGCTTCGATAAGGGGAGCAGGCTAAGGGTGCGTGAGTAGGTATCTAAACTAAGGGGACTCACCGTCGTAGTGTCAGTGAGGGTGACCGTCGCTGAGGTAGGTCCTCCATTAGAATTGTACAAAAGTCCCGTAGACACCTGATTATTTGCATTCTGTTCTATTATCCGCTGTCGGAGAGCCAGTCTTTCCAAACTAGCGAGCCGATGGGAACCACCTGTTCCTTCTCGGTCTCTATCGCGAAGACTAGTAGTACTCCCGGCACTGAAAGAGCCGCTGTATTTTGGTAAGGTTGGAGGTGGCACAGGACGCGCTGATCCTCCTCGACCCAGAAGGGAGCCGGTAGAAGTGTATGCATAACTACTTGGTGTGCCGAGAGTTGCCGTCCTTGGTGCAGCACCGATACCATTGATATTTCCATTGGCACCATTGAGGGCGGCGTTAACCGTCGTAGTGCTGCCGTTCATCTCTGACCGATATTCGTCATGCGAGAAAATGAGAAAAAAACACTATGAGTCACTAAGTGCACTGTATTCTGCGATCGCAATATTAGACGATACACGACGGAGGGCGAGTGGGAGGCGTTCGAGTCGAGTGCTCGACAACGGCGGTTTGACAGCTTGAGCAACAAGACCGTGTGCGCGGGAATACTCAGCCCCTCGGACGTCGCAACCAAATCACTGAACGAAACTAAATGATTCTATGTAATAAACGATGTAAATTAAAACGAACAATGCAACTGATAACAATATATAATAAAGGTATATAAACACTTATTAATGCAATTTAACGTGTTTACAAAAACCCTATCGCATTAGCTTACATTTTACTCGACTAGCTTTGGTAAAAATACACAGACCTTTTTTTTAATTAATAAGAAAAACAAGTTCTCGTAGTATTTACAATATAATTGCGAGTTCAAATTCTATTATAATGTAAATTAAAAAGATATAAGAAACTTCCTAACAGGCGGAAGTGAAGCGCTAGTTCATCGTCCTGACCCCAGGATGTGGCTTTGGTACATGCTTAACGAAAAGAAAACGGATATGCTTTTAAGGCTTTATAAGACGAAAACATATTATATATAAAAATACCTATAAAGTAAATTATTATATTTCAAATTACAGACTTTTGTCTTAAAATAAGACCCAGAAGTTTTCAGTGGCCACGTGTTATTCGCGTGCTGCAATATACCTATCTATGGATAATCGACCGCGGGAACACGCATGCGCCTCTGACCCTTTCAACCCTCGGGCGGCACAGTCAGCATAGCAATACTATCCCCCAGTGCAATAGTCACTGCATAAACAGAATACAAATATCGTACAAGGTCCGTGCGTATGCGAAAGTTGCAGTTTTTAAATAATTTTAGGATTATGTATGTCGGTGAAAACCGGACCGCCTGCGATTGATATTTAATTTATTAAGACTACGAATAAAAACTGTAAATATCAACAATCATTTTTAATAAAGTTAAAAATGTGTTTAAAATTTTCTTTGCTTTTTGTAACTCGAAATAATGAACTAATTAACTTTTATAACACACGAAACCAATGTAATACTAGACAAGCACTTCAGTTCTCATCTAATAACAGTATAATTAAATAAGTTGCAATTTTCGAACAATTACAATTCCTCGTTGAATTATTACAGCGCCATCTAACTAGTTACAAGCAAACTAAATAAAGGCATTTGATTTGAGCCCCTACTGCATGTTCTTAGTATCATGCAGTGTACACTGCACAATATGCACAGTATATCAACAGGTGGCGTTCGTGTTAAAAATATCATTACAATATGTATAACTATAAACACATATTTATATACCCGTAGATAACCCACAAAATCAACGTTCAAAACATTCATCACCCAAGTATTGCTCGAGTCACAATTCGCAAACCAAATATTTATTAGAGACTAATGTAACGATGTAAGAATAAATTTAATAAAACAGACGCTTTATGGATTTAATTTGCTACACACAGAGAACAGTTTATATACGACAGACCGTAAATAATCTTGTTAGACATCAAATAATAAGAAACCTCTGCATATGTCAGTACAATGGCACGATTATTTCTCACGCGCCACAGACATGTTATAAAATAGAATTGAAAGTAATTGAAAGCGATATATACGCATAATTGGCTGTAAACACACTTTCTACAACTAAAATCAATGTCAGTAAATCAATAGATGAATTAATGTCAAGGTCGATCATGTTTTTATAGGCATATCTGACTACGATTGATTTTTATTAACAAACAAATTAAATTGTATTATAAAAATGGGACTGTATTCAACGAAAGACAGGAAGCAATTGCGTCCTAAAATAGAATATTCCAGAAAATTTAAACATACAAAGCTAACAACGGAAATCTGGCGAGAGATGTTGTAAAGATGGTACACGGCAAGATTTTATAAACATAAAACTTGTGAGGCATAAATAAATGATCCACAACATGGCATGCGCCTTACGCAACAAACTTTCGAATATTTGGTGAATAATCAACAAAAACAAATGCTAATTAAAAATGATTATTCGGAAATGTTTCCGTTGAATTAAGCCTCCAGAGTATTAGTAACTGTTTCAAATTATAAAAATTTAATTAGGTATAATAAATACTCAAATATAACATCAAACAAATCATGCATTCGTGACTAGAACGATAATACATAAGATAAAAATGGCAGACGAAAGAGGTCACGACAATTAGAACCATATAGATCTTATTTGCTTTGTGGATTGCCTTTATTTATAAGGCAGACATAAATTAAATCGCACACTTAACTTGAAGCACATAAGAATCTACATTGAGTATGCAGCTAGCACGCCACATTAAACAATTTATGCCTTCTGGGTGCCTCCAAGAAATCTGTTACCGTCTGTGTTCCCATTATGCAATTAACTACACTATTTATTATTAAAACCGGTCGAAACTTAGTCATATTTTAATAACTGAATCGTTTATTATAAAGGATGTAAATCAAAAGAAATGTAATAGAAATATGAATCAACTCACCATGACTCAATGTACGAGTGCAATGAAAAATCTATTGTAGGTGACTGTGTATACGTTAAACTTGGAAATCCATTTAGGACTGAGTTATCTGTGAAACATGTCGAGGCATTAGTTCAAGATAAAAACTATTAACATTCAATGAGCCAGGGCATTATAAACAAAGATAACCTTATTTAGGTTAGGATTTGGAATGACAGAACAAGTGCACTTTTCATCATTTCATTTATGACCATATCGACATTATAAATACAATTAAAAAATGGATTTAACGTTCTAATAAAATTCTAAAACTGACGCAGACGGAAGTGGAGTTCGCTCATGTGTTATAATTGCCATCAAAAACAACATAACCGTTTTCGCACTTACCCAGAAATCGTACAGCAATAGCTATTAATACGTGATTTATCACCATAACCTAGCTGTTGGGCTGAAAGCACGTGCGGCCAAAGTACATAACAGTCACTGTTTCTAAACAAACCCATGCCCATAAAGTACTCACCATTTTACAGTTATACGACTATTTAATCCTACAAGTTTTGTCTAATAGTCATAAAAACATTTTTAAGACGCAATAATAACGTTCGAATGTTTAATTGCTTTGGAACATACAAATTAGCTCTCATACGGATTTTTTAAAAAATGCGATAAATATTAATGATATTTCGATGAGACACAACATTCACTTGCAACTTGCGTGTAATAACTACTCGTAAGATTAAAATGAATGCTGAAACTGCAAGAGAACGGTTCTGTTATAATTCAAATAAATACATCCCACGGGTGTATTCAAACGATATTATCTTCTAATTGAGCAATATAATATTGCATTATTTACTAGGTACTATGGGTTATTCCTACGCAGAGATGTGCGAAACGTGATCGATGATGTGCCTGTAAAATTCGACGTCGACCCACAGATCTCGCCTCTGCATCAACCTTACTATTACAAATTATGTTGAATAATGAAATAACTACCTTATTGTAATTCTGACCGCTTTTATGCAATTTCTATAAGTTCTATAACTATGTATTAATATGTCGGTAAGCCACCAAGGTCCACTGGACAGCTTTATGCAAAGACTATTCAAAAATAAGTTACTATGTGTTTTAAATACAATAGTAGTTTTATGGTACGACTTAAAAATATCTAATGAAGTTGCCATGTACGGTTACCTCACTATACATATAGAATATATTACAATAAGTACTTACAGCGAGAACTAGAAAATTTTATTTTTGTAATTTCTGATTGAACCAGACGTTTAAGCAGAATACAATAATATCACTTTCGAGTGCCAACACCCATGAAGTCGCGTTTTACGATCAACTTTGGAGTGTAGTGACATAGCAGAGGCGAATATGGCCGGGAGACATTTCATGACTGTGGTAACAGTTGTCACCGCTCATAAACCGCACTTTACCTTAATATCAGGCGGGGTGTGATCGCATGCCGGACTACAAAAAAATTTGAAAACAAAAAGATTTCAATATTAATTTAGCGCAATTATTTAGACGTCTCGTCATAGATGCGTCGCGTCGCGATTAAAACCAATGCCGAAATTATGTTAAATTAACGCATAACGCATGTGCAATATATAGTATGTAGGTGATTTGTTTAAAAATTAAATGTTAACGACGCCTCAGACGCCTCAATTTATAGTGGGACACTGTTATAGTATTTAGATTAATAGGAAACTGATTTCCCTGTCGTCCGTGTGTTTACGATTAAAGCAAAACAGAACTATTAGAAACTCACCTTCTCCGCGGAATTTGGATTATATCGAGCTAGGACGGGACGATTTCTCGATCTACTTAGAGGAGATTCCGACACTGACATCATAATTTTATTCTCTCACATTCACTAAATGTACACTAGTAAATGTAGTATAAAATCAATAAACTATTTTTACAGTAACAATTTCAGCGAACCATTCGCATCAGGCGAATAAGCGATACTATTTTTCCCGTCGACAAATCATATCCGGAGCGTCACTAACAAAGTTTGCGTATGAGTAACCGATTACAAGTACAGTAAAGTATAACACAAATAGATAAAACATAAATAAATACAACTTAAAACACGAAACAATAATAATATTACGTTTAAATTAAGCGCGTCTAAAATTTATTACAGCGTTAACAATCGTAAAACATCTCGTAGTTAAATACGCATTTCAGATATAAATAGTAAACACTGGAAGGAATTCATTACCACGAAATAGCATTTTACACGATCAAAACGAAAGATCGCCTACGGAGTTTAAAATAACTGACAGAATAGAGGTACGCTTAAAGAGGTACAAATCTTAAAGTAAGGTAGAAAACGTTTATAGAACGCACAATAATAAACAACCTTTACGAATGGCAATCGCGACTACCACTCAGGTTAGGTGTGTATACAATGGGCACTGAGTTGGAGCTGTATGAGTGTGATTGTGGCAGTTCGATGGCTCTCCGTAGGGAGTGCTTTATTGGTGTCACGGCACTGCCTTTGGTCGAGGCCCGCAGGAGTAGCGGTCTCGAAATTCCTACTCGTAATTCAAACGTTGCACCACATACGTGATGAGCGATCGTAAACAGTGACCTAATAACTTATAGCCTATTACTATATGATTTTACCAATGATTACTAATTATGTTTTGTATATTTTAATAATATTATATTTAATTGTACTACTTACCGCTGTTAAAGATGATTTGGCAGCACATGAAACAAATAAAATTTTCCATCAGTAATTAGGAAAGTAAAGGAATTATAGTTGCAAAGTGTAAAACGTGTACCGAAACGGTAAATGCAAGATTGCGAACGTACCAATCCACGGAAAACAACAGATTACTAACACATCACAGTGATTGTTATTTTTTCTACATTCATATTCCATTGCAATAAACAACAAATAAACATACAAACATTTGGTACTACTACATTTGCCAGAAGTGAAGCACTCATTGCTTACGGGACGTCACATGAATCACCACAACAAGTATGAAACCATTGTTTAGAAAACTATTGTTTTCAATAGCGATCACTGATTATAAACTTACATGCATTGATTAATAGTTATTGTATAATAGTCAATTCATTGAATATTTGAAAATCAGATATAAGAAACTAAACATCGATATAACCTTATAACTCACGTTGAAAGACTCTCTTGTATTACGCTTTAATATTTAATTAATATGCTGTAATAAACGGACAGTAGGCAATCGATCCAGTTTTGTTACAGTTGGCAGCATAATGTTAATGCCAGAAATTAATTATCGTTATTTTCCAAGCAAAAATAATTGCATTAAGATAAAATGACCATCGCTTACTTGAATAGCTTGCGTTTTCCTGGTCATCCATTTGTTGATCATCCATTGAGCGCCGTTATCAAAAGACAAATAAAAGTGAAGCTCATAAAAAAATTCAATATTTAATGTAGGAGTTCAATGTCTCAAAATAATAAAAATGTGGTGGACAAGTACTCAAATACTTAATTTAGAATGACGAATGAGGCCAGACATTTATGATGCGTTGTTAAAATTTTTCAGACCATAAAGGGAGTGTAACGCGAGTGCAAGTGTTCTGTTTGCAACTTTCGCGGGAACTGAGTACCAAACAATCAATTGCAAGGCATGCTATTTCAGTACGACGACGCGCCTGGAATTTGCTACTTTGTAGATTATTTTCCGATTGAAAACATTTGATTTTTTCAATAGTTAAGAAAGATGGCAAAACCGCGTTTAGCTAAGGCATATTGAAGACAATGTTGAATTTTGCTATATTTCAAATTTTATACGTCACAACGGCTTAGTATAAAACAAAAAAAAAATATTTTGTCTGCGATGCGATATTCGCTTTTTACTAATTCGTTCGTCGTAACTGTAACTCGCAAACACAAATGATTAAATATTGCAAGGTTGTTTTAATGAAAAATGCAGTCTCTATAATTTAACAATTAATTGTGTGTAATGATCATTTTATTACAAATTAATTACAGCTTATTTTTTAATAATTCATTACACTTATGTTGAGAATTTTACTGATAACAATAATTTTTTTCCTTAAGTAAATTGTTCAACTATATGTGTTTATGTGTTAATGGCCAGTGTGTAAGCATTGTTTTGTGTTCATAAAGCGTGTGATCCCCATCCTGGTGTTGCGGGAGCTACAGCCGCTGCACCTTGACGTGCAACATGACACGCACAAATGTAATCCATACTATTCAATACACACCTGCAGTACCACAAACTTTATTCTATATACTTTATTAGCTTTGCTATATTTCGAAAGCCTAATGACAAAAAGTATAACAGAAAACATAAATTCATATAAGAGCTATTATAGTGTAACAAGTAAATTTTGTTTTAATACATCCTTATCAGCCGTAAATACTATATGTAGGCATTGACTTTTATTAAGATCTAGAATAGCGATGGGTCCCAATTTCATCAAAATATTTTTCTTTGTGGAAAACATTTAAAATTGTAGTTTATTTCTGTTTATACAATGGCATTTTTAAAAAAAAAACTCCTAGAATAGCCAAAGAAAGTCAGCTAAACTCTGATTGCAACAAAATTATACCTAAAAAGATATTTTAAATATTGAGACTGTTTTAACAAGGTCTACATAAATGCAGTAAAAATTTCATTGTATGAGGCAATACAGTTATTAAGAGTTAATCAACTATGAAGCATAATACTTGATATCATAATACATAAGCAAAATTAATACTAATTAAAATCACATTAATATAGTTTATTAGTTTTAATATTTAATATTTTCTATGTTCACAATGACTTATTCTAATGTCTTTTTTTTTTGTTATGTTCATAAAAATACTTTTTTCCGAATAAGACTAACGTTTCTAAATTTAATATACATATATTAATGAATTAAAAAATGTTTACCTAGATCTATATTATAGTATAATACAGCTTATTTAGAAAATATAAATTTAATTATAACTGTTAGTATTAGATTATATTGACAAATTTCTTGTGGTCTTCTTCTCGTCATACACCTTTCCGAAGCCATTGTCGAGTCTAAAGATGAGCAAGCGCACACCTTTAGTGCCTAACCTCTATATTCTACTAACTATGAGATTTTCCATATATAAAGAGAGAACTGTACTTTACAATTAAGGATAGTGAAGTAGTATTTGGCTAACTACTATTAAACAAATAGCAACCTCAATTTTTATTTGAAACAAGCAATAATCAATTATATTCTTTTGAAAAGAAAACTAATAGAAAGATTGATAATAATCTGTTTATGTTATCACTTCCAAACATTTCATTTTGCAGATTGTATTGATACCTAATCAGTTATCATTAGATATCATTTAACTAATCACGGTGTATTCAAATGCTTTAAAATTGTAAGTAAATACATAGATACTTGGTTAAAACAAGCAAAATGTTTACATAAAAGCACAAATAGTAAATTTGTTAGTGTAACTAAATGCGAAGGCGCGAACGCTCTGTATTACCTGTCGAAAATCTATTAAATAAAACTTACTTACCAGACCTCTGCATGATTTTTTATATTAGAAATCCTTATAGAATCGAAACTAAAACATTGCACGAAGTTTACGCTTCTGTCTTTATATTTTTTTACACTATTCTACCAACTGTCAACGATCTCACCCGCCCTTGGCCGGGTAAAAATTGATTTTTGAAAAATGTTACCACAACGTAAAGTTTGGTCTGTGTTGCCATAAAACAATACACTAAAAATATGAATAAATGACGAGTCGCGTCATGGAACCAGTATTTGGTAGAAAAAAAATCATTGTTATTTAAAAGTAAAATTTGACTTTATGCTCTTTATACGCAAACCTTATGCATTCTTTTGATTATATATCGAATAAAATAACTATAATATATATATAACATCATCATTCCATAGTTTTCATCATACTTCTAAAGCAACGCGTAATTGGATTAAAAGTAATTTAGATTAATATTTGTTGATATTAAAAAAAAACCTTTAAAAAAGGATAATTTTATTTTTCTTGCAATACAATGCGTTGCGTCAAAAATATTGTTGAACGCTGTTGGTCTATTAATCGATAATCATAAACAAACCTCTATGGTTATAAAATGAACTAGTAAGGTGCTGCTTTTATGTGTATTTACTATTTAATAAATATGATTTTATAAGTATTATATTCCCTCCTTATACTTAAAAACTTTTAAATGACCTTATGTAACCATTCTTAATACATGAGAAGCCAAAACGCGCCTTAAAAGATATTTTTGGACAATTTACTTCATAACAAGCAGAGATAGAGTAATTATTTAAAATCGTTCATCGTTATTGCATAAGTTATATTATTTGCTCATATATATCATGAAGCCACACCTTGAAGCGCATTAAGCCGGCCAGCTCTAATTCAGCTCGCTAATAATTTAATTGAATGTTGTCCTATTTTTATTTAGGAAGTGTTTATTATATAAATAAAAAAGGGCCTATTTTGAAAAATATATTCAACTTATCAATTAGAATGTACTAAATTACTTCCGAAGATCATCAGAATTTATTCCATATTTCTTTTTGAGGGCATCCAGTTCCTCTTGTTTCTTGTCAATATCAATACCCTTGAAAGCTTTGTTAGGCCTGTAGTACAGTACTACTAAATATCTATTACACACATTGAAGCCAGAAAGGTGATCACAAGCGTTTTTTGCATCAAATATATCTTCATAAACAACAAATGCTGTACCTCTTGTTTCTGTTGTGTTGCCCCTGATAATAAAAAAACAATTATAAGACTAGAAGATTGAAAATTGCAGATACCTTTAGATTATCTCCAAGTGATGGAGCACAATTTTACGACTCCTGCAGCAAAAGTTCCACTAAAGATTTTGATAATCACAATGGCTACATAACTACAGTGCGATACTTACACCCGTATTTGTCTAATTGCACCATATTTCCCAAAAATATCATACATTTCCTCGCCAGATATTTTATATGGCAAATTTCTGATGTAAAGGACTCTATTAACTTCTGGAGGTAACCTAACCTGTTGAGAAACAAAAATAATATAGAGATCTTTAATTGGGTTAAGCCTAATTTACTCGCATTATTTAGTTTTTTCATTCCTTAGTAATTTTAAAACTTACATTTGCACGTCTCTGGAGTGCTAAAGCCATGATGAATTAAAAAATGAGACGACGCTGATTTGAAATTGAAGTCCCTTGAGCTGAACAAACCAAACACAAAGCGTTTCTGGGCAATTACTAATTAGTTTAGTTTGGGTACCTTCTCTATATGCAAAACTTATACTTTCTTCTTTTTTATTTAAATGGTTATACTTTCTTAATCCATTAATTACATTAGAATTTAGTTGATCAACATCAATTTCATACCCCTCTAGTTGCTCATCGCTGCATATCTTATATACCTTTTTCCTATCAATCCTTTTTTTAAAAAAATTGAACATTTTATTGTCATCTTTTTCACAATTGGCACTTATCGAATGTGGCGACATAAAATTATTAATAATTAATGTTTTATAAATATTTATAAATTGTGAGCAACTTGGGTTTATGTTACGCACACCATTACTCCTTATTTGGCAAAAAAAATTTTCAAGGGGGTCTTGATTAAAGTTCCTTGTGAGTAAACTGGTTACATTAAATTTATTTTTTAAAAATGTCCACATTTCTTTAAAAGTTTTAACATTGTGTACCCAATTATTTATAGAGGGCACTTTTTCATATTTTACTGTACCATCTTTTTTAATTTTTTTAAATTGCATGGATTCTAATACTGGTAATATTTCATTCCATAATTTAAAATGTGGAGAATTTGATTTTAGACACCCCTTAAAAACTTTCGTTCCATCTTGGTAAGAATGTCCATTAAAAGAATCAAACAATTTATCCATTAACAAAAATAAACTTGCAGTGTCTTCACATTCACCAGGAATTATGTTCCTTTCTGAAAACAAAAGAAATTGATATTGATATCTAAATGTGGTAACAAACATGGTGCATTTTATACTAACACTCTCCCACTTACAGATTCAAATCCACTCTTAATATTAGGGTAAGTAAAATGGCGGTCCCACATCGCCCCAATGTTACCTTGTTATAACTAACTTATAATATAAGTAATCATGTAAACTTACTTGCTAAAAATCTCATGGCTGAAGAAACTCTCTGGCTAAAACTTAATTTTGCCATTTTCCATAAATTTTAAGTCATTTTTAATAAATTGTTACGCATCCCTTTTAATAAATGTGGGGGGTCAAACAAAGGGAAAAATTTGCACCCATCGAATTCTATAGCCAGTGTTTTTCGTTCTTGCTCTCTTCTCACATAATCTTGCCTTGTCTCTTCTAATAAGGCTTTAATGACACTGACGTTTGTCGTGGATTGATCACATATAGTGGAAACTATGATTAGGCCAGTACTGTTGATCACTTTTACATTTTCTTTGATTAATGTTTTCAATTTCTCCTTTTTAGTACCACTTTGACAAAAAGTCAAGCAAACTGGAACCTTAAATTTGTTTTTAATTCCCTTTATCATAAATATTAATGCATGGTCAGCAATTTTACTGGTACGTTCATCGCCAAAATCTTCAAAACCAGTTATATCACCAGTGATTTTATTATAATATAAACCAGGAGACAGTGAAAC